>JAHWFP010081814.1:36812-48506 GCA_023313725.1 Lithobius niger
AATTTGTACAGAATAAAACTTGTAAAGCTTTCCTTCCAAGTTTTCGTCAGTTGGAGTATGATAACAATTAACTCCATAAAAACCGAGCAAAGAATCAAAATTGAACACTAAGTTGGCGGTTTAATTTGCTAGTAGCTCTTTTCCTCTTATCCCATCGCCACCGTGATTTAAAACTAATTCTCATTTAATAATTCGGGAACGTCAGCTAAATCTTCCGCCATTTCAAAAGTAAGCAACAATACTTTACAAACCTAAATTATTCCGTGTTAGCTAACGTTAATTTATTAATATTAAAAAAAAATAATTCATCAGTTATTTAATTTGTTTATAAAATGTTAAAAAAAAACAGAATTTTGGTCACAATTTGGTTTTTTCAACCTGTCATTCTAAAGAATGTTTACGAAAATCATCCGAAATTTTCTTGACATTGTGGTGGAAACGTGTCTCGGGAAGCCGAAAATGGTCCCTCAAATAGCGTAAATTTCTTCAGCTTCCGGGGCTCCGCCCTGGACGACGCTGGGGTACCTTACAGCGCTCGTCAGACCCCCTACCTGATTTCACGGAGCCCCTGCTAAAGTAAAACAAACGGTAACAACAATTTTTCTTTTTTTGGCCGGCCCCCCCCCAGGCGGGTAATCATTGCCTCCACCCCCATTTGTAGTTGGCTGTTGCCACTACTGCGAAATTGGCAGCTTTTAACGATAGAATAACTTATTTATTTCGTAAATGTAGGCTTCCAGAGGTGAGCTGAATTGGTTCAAAGTAAGCACCAATAATCATTGCGTGCGTGGCCGTTGATACTTTCTTTCTGTATTTCTAATACAGCCTAATTGATCCATATAGGACCTGTTGCTGTATCTCGTCTACCTAAATTACTACCATTCATACTTATTATCTATTATTTGTATAATAGGCTCGGGTGGCACTGAGCAAGTTCGTCATATGTGTGCGTGTGTGTGTATATGTGTGTGTTACTGAAGTTCAAGCGAGAAAGGGGTGACCAGGGATGTGGCTCAATCTGACCACGCAGTGGGAGAATGTGGGGGAGGGAGGCAGGAGGATTCGGGTGGGGGGGGGGGAGACTAGAGAGGGGGGGGAGGGTGTCGGCACCATTCCGACCGGTAATTAGGTATTCGGGAACCGGCTAGACCGGCGTGTATTAGCCGGGGGTACAGCTAGTAATTATTTATTTCAAGGACGGTACCCTTCCACAGGTCACTCGGTAGATGAACAACAATATAATTTCAACTATTATAAGCCCAATGTGCCCCCTTTTATTGTGGAATGTGGTATTGTCGGCGATTTGACTTTCGTTGTTGAGCTAAAAAACAGAATCCGTATTTCAGCTAAAAGCAGATTTTAAGCCAAACGAACGACAATTGAACAATTTTACACTGCCCGGTATCGAGGACGTCGATACCGTGGAGTCATCTAACAGCAGTGATATTGTTAACCCGTACAGATTGTTTCCAGGTGTACGAGAACGTCCCACATTTTTACTCAATACTTAAGAAGGCTCATGGCTTGTTTGTTGCATAAAAAGAAATGACATTGTACATTCCTTCGCTTGATGCAAGCAAGTGCTAGTACTAGATACGCTAGATGTTGCCAGGACCTGCCTACTTTCAATTGGTGATAGTGTCCTTTAAGGGAACTTATATACTACCGCGCAGTGTGATTGTGTACATGTCCATGCATAAAGTGAGCACAACTTCTATTTCCTCCCACCCTACGAAGGACGATGAGTAGACCAAGAGAAGGTGGGGGTGGGGTGGGGGGTGGATTAAAAGAAACGCTAAGGCAGGCTTTTGCAAGTGGTCAATGGAGAAAGCCCAACACAGCAGCCAAACAATTGTAACTTTCTCAAAAGTAAGGTTTTTTTCGTTAACAACAGAATAGGAAACGTCGCCTACATACATAAGCGGGGAAGAGGGGGGGGGGGGGAGAAAGAGAAATGCGGGGATGGAATTACGTATTACATGCTACGTACATGAGGGTATAAGGTTCTAAATGACCTGACGTAAATAAAAAATAAGTCAAAGGTAAAGGCCTGTGCAAACTGGCTTCGTGAGAATACAAGAGACGCTAATCTGAGAAAGAAACAAACTACCCCGACTGGGACTCAAAACACAGGTCTTCCCACCGACCTCACGTAATTTGGATACATTACAAAAACAAAACAATTTGCCCCTTAGCATCTATATCTTACATTTATAGCACACGGTAGCTTCATGGCCGAAATTGGAGAGAGAGAGAGGGGGGGTGGGGTGCCAACTAAGAAGCCACTGTCGGTCGGGAAAATGCACCCCAGTCAGAAAACGCACCAACTACAAAAAGTAACAAAAAAAAGCAACAACAAAAAAATCCTTAAAAATTCTCTGGCTAGCCCCTCTACCATTAATTTCTAGATCAGCCCCTGCTATAAGTCATCAATATTTTAACTAAAAAAGAAAACCTTGAACATTTGTTCAACAAATGGCCTCCAGAGCCAGATAAGACATTACAGTACCAGAAATTGCTTCAATTTTCGGAGAAATTCACAGAGCTCCCCCAAACCTCCTAGCAGATTTGGTTATGCCGTACCACTTTTAATTTGCTTCCTACGGCCCTGATCGAGGTGATTTATTTCAAATGTCTAACGGCCCCCGTGCACACAGCGACCAAGCCGCACGGCCAGGTAAGTAGCCAACGAAAAAGCTTACGCTGTATGTAGCAACACGCACGCAGCCTGTCGCCACGACCACTGGGATCCCGGGCGGCGTGCAGGCGGCCACAGGGCGACCATACTTGCTCCGCATTTATTTTTCACCACATGATCGAGAATTACAATGAAAAACTGACGTGGCCGCGCGGCACGTCGCTTTGTTTTTTGGCCGCCACGACCACTGGCCGCGCGACATGGCTGCTCAGTGCGCGGGCGCTCTTACTAACAGCAGGGCTTACTTCTTACTGAAAGCTGGCTTTCTCAGTGATAGGTTTTTTTTTTACCCTTCTGGACTACACCAAAATATCCGTGGAAATGTCCCGACATGATTTATAGCGAATAAAATGATACATTTTATTTAACAAAATGTAAAGTATGATGGTAAAATAACAAATTTAGCCCATCAAATTTTGCTAAAGCGTTCACGTATGAGTTGATCTGTCCAATCGCACACCCTATCAAATATATTCTAGCACTATATACGTTCCTGAAGGCAAGACTTAGTGCTCCACTTACTTACGTCACAGTTTTTATGTAAATAAGACGACTGATTGTCGAAGGTTATTTGCGGACATAAGAAATTATTAGTATGGGATATGTATAGTAGGGTATATTTTGAACCATACAATACAATTGTTTTCCTCTTCTGCACGTTGGGTTGGTGTTGGCAATTTACAGCGTGTGTAGGCTTGGAGCAAATTTACGCAATGACCATTTTCTTGCTCACTAGCTTTTACTTGGTGCCTCGTGACACGACCTACGATGCATTCTGCATAACAACACCACCATCGCCATCTTTTATCTAAGTCTAATTACGTTCATTTACCTTAATTAGAACAACAGCAGTTTAAAGGTATAAACCGTGTTAATAGAGGTAGAAAGCATGGTGGAGCAGAACAGAGAAACAGCCACTTCTTTTATCCTAATCACACTGAATCTTTAAAAAAAAATTTGGTGGCAAGCATACATCTCATCCTTTCATATAAGCTTGATTACGTCCATTTATCTTAATTAAAACTGTCACAGCTGTGGTTTAAAGCCAGGAACACATACGCTAGTGCATGTAAATAGGATACAATTGACGTTGGAGGAATTAAACAATGAATACGGACGAGAAGGATTAATTTCACGCAAAATGCGAATAGGACATTTTATTGAAGGGAATGTTATGCTGAACATATTTATGTTAGCAGTTTGTTTTCAGTTTGGTGACTGATTTAGTAGTTATAAGCAAAAAACCCGGTTTTCGGACCCCATATTCCAAGATGTTGACTAATATGGTGGTACCAAAGAAATTCAATTGCAAAATCTGCTACCTTTGGTGTGATCATGGAACGTTGATCTTATTACCTGGACGGACCATGGTCCAATCTAGTGCGCTACCAATTTTCAGGCTTCTGCCCAAAGTAAGCAATTCATGCGTACTGGGCCCAGGCACTTAAGACTCCTTATTAAATATACCCTAACATGAATTATAGGCCTATTCCTATTCTTGCAGTGGGACAGTTGGATCATCCTTCTGCCTTGGATGTACTTTGGCAACTCAGCTGGTGCCACATACTTCTTGTCACCTTCTCGCGATCTGTGATTGGTTAGTGGTGTATTCACGAGTATTCATAAAAATAACATTCGAACTTTGGATTTTTGTTAGAACTCACACTGCGTGGCTTGGACGGACATTAGAATTCGTCGCACTGTAATTCTATCAGTTATCAGGACGGAAAAGCCAATGGCTCACGATGGGTTTAATAGAAACAGATGCAAACCTATTTATGTTGCCTTTTGGACTTATATGTCAGACTGCCTGAGCGGGAAATCGAACCAAAGGCCGAGGTTCTAACGCTGAGCCAATTCTATTCGCAACAATCTGTTGATGGTCAGGTGTCTACATCCGTCCGTTCACGTCAAAGGCATCTGATCATTCTCGCGCTATTTACACTTGCTGCCCCGCCGTTGCCAGTGAGCTAAAAAAAATTGACTGCGGTGTTGCAGTACACAAATTCGGCTGCCGTCCTATCGTCCGCACCAACCGCGTTTGACCGACTGATAGTTTTCGTTAGGACGCCCTCTCCACCAATAATGGCCAGCAGGGCTGCATCTGCCGACCTGCTGCTGACCGCACGGGAAACGAGTCAGTCCACTTCTACACGTAAAATTTTACGTTTTTTCATCGTTAACCAGCTATAGTAGCTTGATTCAATAAACTTTTAAATTATTTTTGTTTTTACTAAATGCTATATGTTTTAATGCTTAATTGGGAGAGGATGGGTCGCTTTATTTTTATTTCTGTTCGTTTATTTGTGGAACGTTTGTTCGTTGCACATTTGTTTGTTCATTTGTGGAACGTTTGTCCATTGTGCATTTGTTTGTTCATTTGTTGGTCGCTCTCTAATTTTATAATTATTATTTTTTATTATTTTCAGACACATCGTACGGTTTCTTGTTTGATTCACAGTGCATTTACGTATACTTTTCCATTATTTTCTGGCTGACTAAACAAACACAAACGTAAGCGAAATTGAATAAAAACCTTAAGCTTGTGCGTGCGCTGGCACGTGTAGGTTGTACCATCTTTCTACTTTCCTCCTCTGTTTTAACTAGAAGTTGTTCCCTCATTTAAATAATTCAATTTATCTACCTATACACATAATAGGCTTGCGTGGCACTGAGCAAAATCTTCATGCACTGCAATGAAAGAGGGCGAGCGGCCTACAATGTCTGTAACAATCAGTAACAAACGAAATACTGCTTCCATAATGCTGGCTATTACAGCCGAGTTGAATAGTTTCAAGGAGCAATAGGTCGTGCAGGTTCATTCTTACCACGATAGCAAAGACAAAGAGCGAGCGCCCGTCAATGTGAACGGTTGGGCCCTGTAACAATCAGTCACAAACGAAATGCTAGCTCTTAGAGCCGACTTGAAGACTTTCAAAAATGGTTGAGTAAGAATCACTGCATGCACGATCGTTGTTGGGTTTATCGCGCTTGGTATCAAAACGGAGAAACAGGCAATTCAGAACATAACAGTGGCGTCCTCCATTCAAAAATAACATTTACTTCCCTACGAAAACAAAACAGCAGGGGTTCAAAGGGAGGGTGAGCAGGGATGGGGGGATATTCAGACAACACAATGAGGGAATTCGGGGGGACCAGGGGAGGGGGGAATGGGGTTACCAGGGAGTAGGCGCATGGGGGGTGGGGGGAACTGACCATGCAGTGGGAGAATGTGGGGAGGAGGGGCCAGGGAAAGGCAGAGAGAGGACAGGAGGGGGCGTCGAGGCCATTTCCATTTCACGCTGCCCAGTAAAGTATTTCGCTAAGGTATACAGGAACTGGCTAGACCGGCGTATGTTGCGCCAGGGGTATACCTAGTATAAACTATTTAAAGTTTGCGCTTTATTGCTTAAAGTTATGTATTTTCATATAATTGCTAAGCTGAAATTATCAATTTCGATTTAAATCTTTTATTCTAAATGTGGTAAAGTTTCAGTTGCTTAGTTTTTTCCACTTTCATCCATTCGTTTATTGCTCGCCATTTCTTAAATTAATACTGTCGCGAAACACAAAACAAAAATCTATCCATCCACATTAGGCTGGAAACTTGTATTGAATCTGCGCTTGACGTTTTCGGGTTTTGTTCCTCCTTTTACCGCTAATATTGCCACCACTGCTGTACAGGTTAGTTGGTTTACTATCTTCCGATGATGGCGTTGAAAACGATATGGTGGATGCCCTAAACGACCAGGGACAAGGGTGAAGGTAGATTGTGACGACTAAAGAATCGTCACTATTACCCTAATTCCCAGACCTACTAATGTTGTGTGCTTTACTTTAAAGGACTGACAATAAAGGACACTCGAGGCTTCAATTTGGAGCATATAAAGCGTATAGAGATCGGTGGTATGGCATCCTAGAATAGTGTGCTAGGACAACATTTTTTATTAGGCCGGTCAAGATGCATATGGTGGTATTCTAGGGGCCGCCATTGTTATTGACTATAGAGGGCGATCGTGCTTAGATTAATAGCATGTTGAGATCAGTGGTCTGGCACCCTACAATAGTGCACTAGGACCCCATTTAAAATAGGCTGATGTAGATTCGTAGATTATATTCTAGGGGCTGCCATTGTTGGGGAGGGTACAAATTGTAGGGAGAGCAAACAAATTAGAATTCAAAAGTGGTTCGAGAAAAGGGTTTCTAGAATGGGGAGATGTGCTTTCTTGGAGCCCTGTAAACTTTCGATTGACAAACTTTCGTTCGGCTTAACTCCTGAGTGGCTATACCTATGGTGCAGATTGGTTGCGTAGGGGCGCTAAAATTCGAAAATAGCAATACGTACTATACTTCTGCGTACAATGTAATTTTTTCCGTTCGTTTTTTTGTATGTATTTTTCAAGTAAATCTATTTTAAAAGTATTTTCAAGTTATTTTAAGTTGTTCTTTTCTGTGTCTTCTGATTTATACTGACGACACTGGGTGTAAGGTCACTAACCTAGAATCGAACTAAACATTTTAAATGTTGCTACAGATTTGTTTTTTCTGCAACGATTTTTTTTTTAAATTCGCCATGTCTTGGTTGAAATGGCTGCAGGTTTTTTTACTGACTTTTTTTTAATTCAGAGGTGCTATTTTTTTAGCGTCACATGACCATATATGAGCTTTGCTTGGGACCGGGGGGCCCCCATATTGTGTCATTGCACCCCTTTATTTCGAATCCTGCGTTTAACACAACTGATTTTCCCAACTTTCGTGCCTTTGAAACATTAAAAAACCGAAATTTATTTTTAGCTGCAATAAATGCATTATTTTGTACATTTCCAAATTTTACCCCAAACTTTGGATCGGGGAGGGGGGGGGGGGGGTGGCTTGTCCCGCTTTGCCTCCCTACCTTGGGTGCACTACCGGTCAGTATAGTTACTTTAAATAGTGGGTAACTTCTGACCAAGTACCCCGATGAACCACTGAAAAAAATTAGTTGGCATTGACCAAACGACCACACTCATCTCATCTCTGGAAAGTTCCTTCAACAAAATGCTAAAATTTGTTTATTTTCATTCTTCTACAGGATATGACCAATCGAGCTACAGAACCCCCTGATGGAGGCTATGGCTGGGTCGTCCTGGTTGCGTGCATGGTATGCCATGGCTTCCTTACTGCAATGAGAAAGACTGAAGGACTTGTACTCATAGAAGTAATTGATTACTACCACGTGAACAGGGCAGAAGCATTTTTGTTGTTGGTGATGTGTAGACTATTTGCATTTATATTTGGTAAGATCTTTTGCACAAACGGGACTCATATACGTAATTCCTAGCAAAGTTATCTCACTTCGTCTTGAGAGAACATATACCAGTGTTGAACACGGTAATTTTTTTATTATTTATTTTGAAGGTTACCATTGGGGATCGTAATTCCGTGTGGTCGTGTTAAAAAAGAAGAAGCATGAATAATTTACTCATTAAAGGTTTTATTTCAGGTACAGCCGTAACCCTAAGGTATACCTATGAATTCACTGTATTATTCCCTCATCGATGGTGGCTGCCGCCCACATAACAATAACCAACCAACAATCGATTTAATTCCAACATGTAAGAAAGGAGTTATAAACTCAACCACATGCTCTCATTCCTCCTTCATGACTTCTTAAAGGTTATATGTTAACCTATAATATACAGATTACAAACAAAAACGTCAAGTGTACCGTAAAAAAGGGGTTATATGATCTAATTTTCACTTGTTAAAATGTACAAGGATAAAAATTGATGATTTTTAATTGAAATAATCAAATGTACAGTTGAGAAAATTGCATCTGTTTACGTTTTAAATGCGTCCCTTTTTAAACTATACACTACCTTACACAACTTCTTCATTCAAAGGGTTCAAAGGGTTTAACGAGCGTTAACCATTCCTGGTCATCGGCCCGAAGCCACTCACTTCACTCCTGCTCTGCACTTCTTCATTCATTTTGCCCTTCAACAATGAACTTTTTAGCAAAGACATAACACGTGAGACGAAGAATGGATCTGGAGTTTGGTGAGTGGCATTGTTCCATAATTACAATGGTTAAAACAATGTAAAACAATCAAAATGATCGTTCAGGGTCCCGTAACTCCGGAATGGCTCGACCAATCGAAAAAGTGGTTTCTGTGAGGATGAAGCCCAGGGAAATTTCTGGCTTAGGTCATGTTTCATATTTTAGGTAGGTGCAGTAGTTTTTTCTGAAACCGTGTCACACAAGAACAACAACAACAACAACAACAAAAACAACAACAACAACAACAACTAGTGAACAGTTTTCAAATTTACGTGTGGCTCCGTACGGTTACTCTTGCACGGAATGCATAAAAGTTGGGATGAATATACCTTCTATACCTATCTCCTATCTGCCCAAGTTTGGTCGAAATATATTGAATAAGAACGGAGAAATTAATTGTTTTAGTTATGCTGGAAAGAGGACTTCAATCATATATATATACACGGCTATCGCCATGAGTGATAAGGGGAAAAAAAACCTTTCAACTCTTAACGAACCACAACTAAATATTAAACAAACTTGATCTGGAAAACTAATATCTTAGCACACAAATAACATATCCAAAAAGTAATAAAAAAATTAATTTAGAGTGGTAAGCGACCTGAGCACTTTGGTTGTCTAATGCTACTGCGAAACGTTATTGATATCGAATACCGATGTTCAGGTGGCCTCTAAAGTCCAAATAATAAATGCATATGCAACTAGTACATCGAAAAATGTAACTGCATAACGTCAGTATACGTGATGCCCGTGATACATTTGGTAAGTGGTTCGGTTGATATGTCAACGTATGCACAGAAGATAAGTAGTAAGCTATTCCTAACGACTTCATCACAAACAAAATTAACTTGACGCAATTAATCGTGAATGAGAAGTGACTAAGTCCATTGACAGTCTTGCATCGTTAAGTAATGGTATTGGATGCTCAACACTAGCAGGACCAACCTCGGAGCGTAGTTCACGAAAAGGCACTAGCTCTTTGTCGCATCACAAATGGCAGTGACCCCAGCCGCACAGCTGGAATGTGAAACTGGAGGTTGGTTATTGCTGGATCATACAAGTGACACATCGCCAAGACGAATAAGATAGACACTGAAACCTTTGCGTCTCGGAACACAATCCCAGGAAGCATCACTGAAAAGCAGCAATGGGTTGATCTTGTCGGCATCATAATGTATTTTCCAGTTAACAGCATCTTTCAGGTAATTCCTCTTTAGGGCAGTGAGATGTGGAAGTTTCCGTTGTGTGACCTTTTGCTCCAATTGTACCACATTGCAAACAACCTACTGGATTCCCATAAACATGAGAGAGCCTAATAACATCTACAATAGAAGGTTTTATTAACATCAGATGGTAATTAGCAATCATCCAAAAGCTACAAAGTTGTTGACACTGTTTTTACTGGGTTTACTTCTTGCAAGCCGAAATGTTCCAATTTTGTTTGAATATATCTTAAGTTTGGGCAATATAATATGTTGAAGTGTCGGTTCAATTTGGTAACCGAAGTATTTTTGTCCATGGACCTCAACAATCTCAGGATGAGACGACAATTGAGTGAAAAAAGGGTGGTCATTTCTCACTTTTTACACTTATCATCAACAAAAAGACATAAACAATATGTGAGAATACATGTGAAAACATGTGAGAATAAATGTGTAAAGACATAAAAACATGTGAGAATCTCTTGAACTTTGTAAGAACGTTATATTCAAATTAGAACCGCATTCATAACCAGATTATATTCGAATTATGAAGCCCAATGTGATGAAGTTCCTCACTGATACACTAGCAACAGTTTCTTCCAGATTCGTTAAGTCCATATACAAATTTATTAAGAAGACACACTAGTTCCGGACCATTTTCCATGTGCGTAATGTAATTCGATGGTTGTTTCGTAAACTATGCTGCTGATGTGGCGGAAGAGGTTGGCCATAACTGTGTCTACATAGTGTGATTTATGCTTGAATTTCGCATATAATGCAAGAATAAAGCGAAAAGAGGAACTACGAAAGTTCAGCGAGTATGCCGTAAAGTAGCCATGTTTCACCTTCTCATTCCAGACGGCTGCTAATACTTTGGCTTTAAGTTTCGCAGGCAGCCATCCAGATTTAGTTTCCAGACGAAGACAAACTTGTACTTTGAAACTTTTGCTCACGTGATCGAGGAAACAAAGTCCAGACTTGATTTAGTAGGTTCTCTAGTTGTATTTTCTTTAATAACTCCATTGAGTGGTGGCTGAGATACTTATGCCACAACATCCACGATGGTTTGTCATTGGACAAATATTCAAGAAGAAAATAAGTATATGGTATGTCCTGTACTAAGTCACAACATTGCAAGAAAACTGCTCCGCTACAACACACCGCAGAAATAACACCTTAATGCTGCTACATAAAAATACTATATACAAGACATAAAGCCAAATGGGCTCGATAAGTGTTAAATAAAGACGGATGCAAACCTATTTACGTTGCCTTTTGGCTGAGCGGTAGGACTCCGGACTTTGGTATCAAAGGTCGTGGGTTCGATTCCCAGTTCAGGCAGTCTGACATTTAAACTCAAAAGGCAACTTAAAAAGGTTTGCATCCGTATTTATTTAACATAAAAATACTGCATGCATAAAATACCGCTACTACTAACATGCCCTTACAAAAAAATACTGCAGTTTTGACCTAAAAAAACTGCAGGTCTAAAGTGCAATTTTATGGAACACAAACTGCAGTAATTAAAACTGCAGTTTACCAACGAAATTGCAGTTTTCTAAAAACTGCAGTTTTTCGGAAAACTGCAGTAATTAAGAACTGCACTTTGTGTTCCATAAAATTGTACTTTTGAACTGCAGTTTCCAAAGACTGCAGTTCTGCATAAAAACTGCACTTTATGGAACTGCAATGAATTTAAAAAAGTTCACACAACGACAGTTGTTCTGCAACTTATACAGGGTGTTTTAAAAATA
>JAHWFP010081815.1:0-22134 GCA_023313725.1 Lithobius niger
TGATAGCCAATCTGCCATCGCTATGGTTAATAGCCTCTCTTCGAGCATGCGAACCAAACATTACGCTCGAAAGGTTTGGTTTTTACGCTCCTTAATAGATAAGGGAGTACTACAATTGGTGTACATCCCTGGCACTGATTTGGTGGCAGATTTGCTCACTCGGCCAGTAAATATTGCTAGGTTACAGCTGTTTTTGACACAACTGAATTTGTCTCCTTTGTAATAAAACCTGCGAAACTTGCCAGAATACGTAATGAGTTAGTTAACCTAACCATAGGAGTATCTTTAAATTTGCTGTTGAGCTAAGTTTAGTTTACTACACTATTATGTGCTGTTTTTAAGCATGCTCTTTGGTTTAATAATTAAACTTTATACTACTTTATCACTACTTTAGAGTTAAGAAGATTAACGTTTTCTGTAACTTCTTAAATGTCGCATGACAAATTCCTCCTCTCTGGCTAACGAAGTTTTAATTAATTTTTATGACGTGGTCACTGCCTTATTCCACTGTAAGGGGAAGGGGGGGCTTTGTGGGAAATTCCCTACTGGTCCTTTGATTCCCCACTCTTAAATTTCCCCTTACGATTTACGCGTAACATTTTATAAGCTTGACCACTCTTAATTATTTAATTGAGCCCCGTTCGCCAACAAAGTACCCACATGTATTGTTGACTTAAAGGTACAGCCCTGGATGCTAAACAATGTTAAACTTTCGGCCGAAGCGATTATGTAAGAATATCATGACATTGTTAAACCTGATCTCCATCTGATTGTATCCTTGTTTGTTGGACGAACTCCTTCTTTTGTAAGCATTTGTACATCCAAACCTATGCACGCCCTATTGTACCGGCAGTCTCCTTAGCCTCAAAGTTCTCCCTCTAAATCCCTCCGCGGATATCTTTTTTGGAGACATTTTTTCTTGGAGAAAGGGCAGTGTCACTCTATACATGACGTGTGGTTCTGATGGCCGCCATTGTTCAGGCCTAATCGCTAGACTGCAAAGAATTCCTGATAACAAGGTAGCTATGCGAAGTCCCTTATGGTTTGAACTCCCTGTCCATCAAGTATTCCTACAGTGATGTGTGTTTATGGGACTTTACCATCATTTAAACTTTAATCTTGACCTACTGTTATCCAGTAAATCCTGTGTGAGATTTAGAGAGAGAATTTGTGCCGTGCCAAGCTAGAGAGAGAGGCCAAGCCCCTAACTACCACTAATAAAGTCCTTATTCCTTATTCGCCTTTTCCTTGCTACAATCTACGGCCTTTCAACCTATAAACCATCCAATCCTACCTTGCCCATCGATCCGAACACGGACCTCGGTTTAGACGTAGGTGTGGCTGTTTCGCTTGACTGTCAGTCTTCTCTGCTTGGAGGCCCGTGGAGGGACCGTACCACCGCTCTGCCCCCTTCAAGCCTGATAGCCGGTCATTCAGCCGCCTATGCTCTTCCCACAAAATATACAAGTTTTGTTTGGAAAATGGCGACCGGTGATTGCGTGCGAAGCGCTCAGTTTGGAGCATTTTTCAATTGGCTGTAGATAATTTTCAAAGTTCTGTTTTCGCAGAGTTGGAAATAAAGTTCATGGCTATTAAGCAGTGAAGACAGTGATCGTTTTGAACCATTTTCCTGGGAGTTACACAAGTTAAAGTAGAAGGCTTCGGAAATAGGCCTATAGCGCTTCTGAACGCTAAGAAAAAAAATTGTTCCCAGAGTTTTTTATCTTTGGTGCCGGATATCCTAACCAATCTGGATTTTTGGCAAAAAGCCTTTACACTACAGAATTCACATTCGTGAAGGTTGATGTCAGTCTTCTTCATGGTTGGCACTCTGTCCGTCCATACTTCGGGCCTCAGCACTGTCCGTTTTTGACATATTCTGGTTTGACCATGTTCCGTTTTTGAAGATGTCAGGGTTTTAGTCTAATCTGTTTTCGGTGCATAAGGGTTTTCTTCTTAGCTCTTACTACGTTCGTCACATTTCCATTCATTTGTGTTTTTTTTTTTTTTTGCTTGGTGTTAAAGATGGAGATTAGTACTGGCCAGGGGCCGAGTAGCTTTCATTACTGGCGGTTAGGTTCCGTCTCCCTACTCAACAAGCTGAGAACACTATTATAACATAGGCATATAAAAATTATCATGGCTGAAAGAAAAAATACATTTATTTTTATTAGCTTTAGCAAAGAGCTGATACAAAGAATTGCAATGCATTTATTTTCATTTTGCATTACCCAATCTCTTTCCCCAAGCTCCTCGTTCTTCACCTCCCCCCCCCCCAACAAAACAGTGTAGAGTAAGATTTGTGGTGTCACTGGCCAGTGCACACTAAGCAAAAATCTTAATCTCCATCTTTACTTGGTGTTGGTACCGATCAGCGTCGTGGCAGCAATAGTCCACCAATCCAATAATCAACGTCAATATTACTATCACCACTCTTAGCCGCCACATTTTCTAGCTACCAGTGTCCACGTGCTTTATTGCTAGAGTCACCATTCCGTACTGTTCTCTGCCTCTCAACTGCTGTATGTTCAATGTACTATGATCGGCACATTTGAATTTACCGTAAATCGTGGATTACACGCCCATGGGCTTATGCAGTTAATTTGCAAAAATAGGGGGGGGGGGCTTTACATCAAGCATTATCAATTTTCTAACCTTTCTGGACATCTATTACAGAAAATTCAAAGCTTTTGAAAAATCTCTGAAAGACCAATTTTTACATCGTTTTAATTGCTGTGATGAAGGGAGGAGGCTTAGGTGAGAGATGCCCAGGCCTTGTGCAGGTGCTAAGAGCTAAAGGAAGAGTCCACTATTACTACAGGGAGGGAGAAGGGGACAGTAAACATAGCAGCAGTCCTATCTTTATTCACATCATATAACTTTTTGGTAATTTTTCGTAGAAAAACGATAATTTGAGGGGTGGGCTTTAACTCCACTATTTCATGATTTTGACTTTTACAGCATTTTAGGGGGTGGGTTTAGCTTCAACTGGATTTTAATACACGATTTACGGTATTGTTAACTGCACTATTCTCAAACGCCGACGAAAGCTTATCTTGCCTTTCCATTGATTTGATTATGTTTTTTAATGAAATTTAATTCAAATGTGAGGCTTTCTACTCGTTTGATTATGGCGCTGTAGCCCACACAAGCAATACCAACAGGGGGAAGTCTCGAGAATGCTTTTGCAGCAGGTGGGCATCTCATCATTTTCAGTATGTACTTTGCAACACCGTAAGTATGTCAGTCGTAATTTTTGTGTGATCCTTGATGTTTACAGCAGCATTCATTCGATGCAATACTTAATTCATGGAGCAGAGTTTTGGCTTCGTACAATTCATTGTAAGTAAAACGTGAAGCGCACAAGGTGGCCAAAGGCACTAGCGGAACAACAGCCAGACGATCGCACAGGTAGCACAATAGCCTACCTCATTGATTATCATAACACCGTCTTCAGTTTCCTTGGGATGAAACTTCGAGGATTTTGTGGTTGTCATCCTCACGGAGAGTTCCTTTTCTACGAGTGCTCCCTCGTGTAACCATTTTAGTAGCAGCCATTTTCAGTCAAAACAAATCTAGGAATACCATTTACTATTTCCTAAATTGACTTGATGGCTAGCTTGTTTTCTTTCCAGTCACAAACATTCTGCGTTGGCCGAGTATTATTAATGTATGTTAGGGATGGGTCGGAACCGAAACCGAATTTTTGTTTTTTAATTAAAACCAAAACCAATTCAGATTTTGTGTCAGTTTTTCATACGGTGTTCGAAAAATCAAAGATTGACTTGCTGTTTTAAATAGGCCTAATTATCATTTTCTACGTATAAATGACAGCAAAGCTCCTAGTCATTGAAAAAGAAAACATTAAAGGAAAGTGGTGCCATAGCCAGGCCCATGGTCAATGACGCTGCTGAAAATGAAAGCGGGAGGACGTTTGAAGCTGCTAAGTGCTAATACTATTGTTGCAAAAAAAATAGAAAAATCAGGTGGTGGTGGGGGAGGGGGAAACCGACACCGAAACTGTGGTTTTGACGGTATGATAAACTGGAACCGAAGTCAAAAGATGAAACCGATCCATTCCTAATGTATTTACGTATAATCAAGAATTTATTCTTGGTATAATGCAGCTCCACCTGTCTAACAATTTATTTCTATACACGATGACTATACTCTCTGTCAGCACAAAGGAGAATACAGTAGGCCAGTGAGCATTGTACCTTGCATGAATAACTAACACTTCGTTACAGGATAGCTCAGGTAGCTGATAATTTGACTAGTGCATTGCTTACCGAAGTTCCCCCCCCCCCAAAAAAAAAATACTGTCAATATACATCTCCAACAAAACATGGTTTTAACTTTCAGTTTGTTAACTGCAGACACCGAGTTGTAGTCGCGTCCTATATATGGCGCACCACGTTTTGATCCACTTGTGATGCCTACGCAACTTGATTCTGGAGCGAGTGGATAAGGCCTGATTGCACGACATGTAATCTTGGATTATTATTGCGCCGACGATGTCAGATCTAGTCTGTGCTGACGATGACAGATTGGTCTATGATGTCATTGTAAATGACTGTCTCGGAGCAAGCGACCACCAGATGGTCTCTTTCAAATTAAATGTCCCTGGTACAGGAATGCATGAAACACTGCGTGCTTCACATCCTTGCATCGATTACGTATTGCTTTGATCACACCTTCCGTCAGTCGATTGTGCCGTCGAGTTGTTGGGTATTACTGAAATGTGTAACCATTTTTACAAATTATTGAAATTTTATACAAATTGTAGTATGAAACATTCCCACATAGAGCAGGGGTGCACTCGAGTAGGTTAGTGACACGTCGCCCAAAAATGCCTAGGAAAATACTTAGGTTACGCAACAGGAAATTAGAACTCCGGCGAATTTATAAAGCTTCACGTTCAAATTACTTGATTTGCCAAAAGGCATATTCTACACTCGTAAGAGAACATGAAATAAACGCTGAAAAAAAGGTAATCAACGACGGAAACTTAACCTCACTTTTTAGATTTAGAGCCAGGTCCGGTGGAGGACGAACTATTCTACCTTTTAAATTAAATGAAGGGTTTATCACAGATAATTTTGCTAAGGCCAATGTCCTTAGCCAAGAGTTTAAAAAAAATTTCATTGCTGAATCTGTACATACTCCAGTATGGCATGGTTTTCATTAATAGTTTGACGTGCCCTTCTGTAACACTTAATGCTCATGAAGTACTTCTGGTTTTAACGCGAGTTAAGCCAAGCAAGGCTGTGGGGGCAGATGGTTTTTCTGCCTTTTTTTTTTAAGGAAATCAAACACCAAATTTGCATCCCTTTATCGTGGATCTTTAACTTATCTCTTAAATCTGGCCATCTCCCAACACTATGGAAAACTGCTGACATTGGTCCAATTTTTAAGAAAGAGGAAGCATCTCATCCAGTGAACTATAGACCAATTGCTCTAACCTACGTGCCTTGTAAACTTCTTGAGGGTTTTATCAGGAAAAGTATGTTTGTTTTCATTGAGGACTGTAATTTGTTGTTGAACAACCAGTTCGGTTTTTTGCCTAGACTTTCTACCTGCAGTCAGCTCTTATTAAGGAAAATTGGAAATTAGCCAACAGTGAAAATCATACACTAGAAATAACGTAGTTCAGTAAGCCTTATTAAAATTCATTTTTTTTTCCAGCTCTTATTGGCACTGGACGATTGGACTAGTTCTGTCGACGCAGGTGTCCCTGTGGACATTGTCTTCATTGACTTTGCTAAGGCATTTGAATCGGTTTTGCACATCAAACTTTTGGCCAAATTGGATTGTCTCGGATTTAAGAGGAAACCCTTTGGTCTTGGCTGGCTGATTTTTTAGTTGGCAGAACCCAGCGTGTGAGAATTGAGGGGATTTTATATGACTCCGTCATTGTTGGCAGTGAGGTCCCTCAAGGTTGTTTTGGGTCCGCTACTTTTTATCTTGTATCTGAATGATCTGTCCACTGAACATAGTGATTCAATCTAAAAGAAATTCGCGGATGACCTCAAACTTTACTCCCATGTGGTCGATAACACATTTCTTAATTTCCAATCGGAGATTGATAACCTTCAGTGCTGGTCGGAAAATTGGCAGCTTCCTATTGCTCCCCATAAATAATTTATTATGCATGTTGGTAACCCAAATCTTCTTTAAATTTCTCCCTGTGCAGTTCAATGTTAAAACCTGGTAGATCCATAAAAGATCTTGGGGTGTGGCTTGCTCACGATCTTAAGTTTTCCGATCACTGTTACCATGTTGTTAAAATAGCCCGCAAACGCGCAGCAATGATAAGGAAGTCTGGTGACAGGAAGACCCGCGTTTGGGCCTTTAAGGTGTAAGTGCGTCCTTTATTGGCGTATGCCAGCCGTGTTTGGTCGCCATATCTTGTGAAGGATATCAAACTAACTGAATCTGTTCAGCGCAGTTTTACTAGGTCACTGCATGGTGTATGAAATCTTTCCTATCAAGAGAGACTTAACCTGCTTGGGCTGGATTCCCTTGAATTACGCAGGCTGAGGACTGATCTAAATTTTACTTAGCACCTCTTACAGGGCGTCTTGCATCGGTATGAGGACAGTTTCTTTGAGCTCAGATCGTCTGATCGTACTCGTGGCCATCCACTAAAATTGGTTGTGGAGCGCGTAAATTTGAACTGTCGTAAGTTTTTCTTTTCAAACCGGGTAATTCACCCTTCGAATGCATTGCCTTGGGATGTTGTGCTTGCCCCGTCACTTGTGGTGTTCAAGCGTAAGTTGAAAGATCTTGGGGGGTTCTTGCGGTGTTATAAAAATTTTTTATTTTTTATTTTGGTCATGTGCATTTGGGCAGACATTGTCTACTTCTTAATTAGTAAAAGTGAAGGGAAAGAAAGAGGGGGAAAAGAATTTTTTTACTTTCTTTTTCTTTTTCTGCAATTGGATTGTTTTAATCTGTTTATAGTTGCTTTTAGTATTACTTTTATGTATATCTTCTTACCCTTAGTTTTATTTTTGGATCATTGTTTGTGGCATTTATTTATGCCCATTTGGGTTCCTTTTCTCCCTTTGAGAATAAAATCTTAACGTATTTTATGTGTTTGCGAGGATGCGTCATTCGCTGTGATTGATGTGTCACCGGTATGAGAAGCGGTTTAGCGTCCTCATAAAACGTCTGCATTACACGGTGGACAAAATGGTGGAAACGAAGCGATGCCTGTCTGGCACTCCTGCTGGGATCACGTTATGGCCACCTACTAGTTCCGATCAGTTTACCACGGATACTAGAAAAGAAAACATAAGAAACGAATGCCGCCACTGAATTTAAACCCTACGTGAATATTTTGTCTTGAAAGAGGCTCGATCTCGTATAGACCTGCCGAGAGTAAACCAAAAGAGGCAGCTAGGCTGACTTTCCTGAAAAATTGAGTCCATACAACTACAGCTCGGAGGCCCTTTAGAGAGGTTTTCAGTATCAACACCAATCGTTGTGCATCATCGCCGGAGCATTCCGCCGTTGTTTTCAATCTGGCGTACAATCGCGTCGCAATCCTTCTAACGCAAGTTGTACAGCCCATGAAGCAGGTTGTCTGTTAGAAAGTCGCATCCTCCCAAAGAACTAATAATCCCAGCCGTAAGTAAGGAAGAATACAACTAGAATGCCCCTAGTTAGAATGGGTGTGTTTCTAAACTAGAGGGAAGAGTGAGATGGACTCCTGTAAGTCACGCCCCACATCATCATCAAAACCGATCAGTTTAGAAACAGCTCTGCCCTGCTAGTCGTTCTCAACATTAGTAAAATTAGCAATAATCGCTGCCACATCTATTTTCAGCGAGAGAAATGTAAGAATATAATACAAATCCTTTATTAATCTGTTTAACTGGATTTTGTTTCTAAATTTAGACATTTTCCATATCTCACTTCCTACAGTTTCGAAACTCGACTATCTCATCTACTACTGGTAGATGGCAGCCATGTTGGATCAGTAAATGAGTGAGAAAAAACCTGCCTCACTTGCCTCAGCAACATCTCAGCTCCATGACGTCACGCTTACGTACAGTGGGAGAAGTTTGGACCAGTCGCCTCGAGTAAAGAAACAGTTTTTCTCACTTCCCTCTAGTTTAGAAACTGCACCAATAGCTCACACGGGAAGCGAACACTGAGGGAATGTTTCCGTTTGATGGCTTGGTTCTCTGTGCATACACCAACCATAGCCACTAAACTAACTGGCCCGCTCTACAACGATATTAGGGGGGTACACAAAATGGCCGCCACGTCTGGTTCATTTCGTCGAAGTCTGTTCTTCGAGGTAGCAACTTTGTACGATGCGACGCGACATCGATTGCCGGCTAGTGGCGGTTTTCGAAATAATAATTTAAATTTTTACGTAGATTTTGGTGGCAAATTTTTTATTATTTTTACGAGTATTTTTAAATGGTGTTTAAAAATATCACTCAGCCACAGTTAAGCTATTTCACTGCGTTTGCAAAAAAAAGCAACACGTTCGTTGGCAGTTTGTACGGTGGGTGTCGCTCTCGGTGACAAAATGCGGCAACTCAATCGCATCTAGGATTATTAGTCGTTGGGGGATGTGTCATTCGCTGCGATACATGTATCACTGGTGTGAGAAGCAATTTAGCGTGCGAGCAGCGCCCTCCGAAAAACGTTGGCGTTAGTCGGCGGAAAAAATGGCGGCAAGGATGCGATACTCTTCTGGCTCACCTTGCTGGGATTTTGTAACGGCCACCTACTAATTCCGACGTTATCGGCTATTATCAGTTTGCCATGGATTACTAGAAAAGAAAACATAAGAAACAAATGGCACCGCACACTGAATTTAAACCCTAAACGAATATTTTATCTTGAAAGAGGCTCTTGCTCGTATAGACCTGCCGAGCGTAAGCCAAGAGGGGCAGCTGCGTTGGGTTCCCTGCAAGATCGAGTCCAAACGGCCGCAGCTCGGAGGCCCTCTAGTGACGTTTTTCAGTTTCAACACCAACCGTCAAGCTTCCGATCGCCGGCGCATTCTCCGTTGTTTTGAATCTGGCGATGCAATCGCACCGACCGCCTTCTCACGCGAGTTGTAGAGCCGATGAAGCAGGCCGTCTGTTAGAAAGTCGCATCCTCCCCAAACACCTAATAATCCTAGATCGCATCAGCGGCACTTTCGGCGGCCACATTGCCTACCCAGTCTCGTAATGCTATTTTTCATTCAAGATCCGGCCAGTACTGTAGATAGCCCTGCACCAACACACAACAAACGATTGGTCCATACACTACAACGGCAGTTAATGTCTAAGGACGCCTTACGAACTACGTTTTATTTTAACGAAGTTTGCTGAATGAACTGATTGAAGAAAACTGGCATCCTCAGCAACGCATGTTTTCCGTGACAGGACTAATCTTAACGCAAGTTAGTAAACCATTGCCACCACTGAATAAACCAGTAATACAAACCGTAATATACCTGCATTACACTTACTTCAGTCATTATTTGACGTATGTCAGGATGTCAGTACAGTCAAAATCTGTAGTCAAACATAGGTACTAACATAACCACATGTTGTCACTAAAATGAACAGCCATCTTGAATACAAAGAAGGTGGTCAGCGACTCTCGAACTCTAAAAATGCTTGCGTTATTCGTTTATTTTTATTAAATAGGTTTAACCGGTTACTTATAAACATTCATATTATATTTTAACTGTAATTAAAACAATTTGGTAATAAATTAATAAGCTGAATTGATTAGATTAGGAGTTTACTAAATTTGTGAATTTTTAGATTGAAGTTTACGAGTTTTGCTATTTATTATTTGATGTTTGGAAAGTTTAAAACCCGAAAAAGGCAAACCCGGGAAAACACAATTTCGTGAACGTAACTTCAATTTACAAAACTAAACGCAAGTTATAATAAACAACGATTTTAAAGTGTGCAATCAGACACAATGTTAAGCTTTATTCTTTGGTTGTCGTATTTTTCCTGGAAAGGTAGCCGATGGCGATTTCGCGTTCGTTAGACGGCGCGCAATCTGAATGGTGTCAACATAGATTAGAATAGAAAGTGTCAAGCACAGGAGCTCAAGTCTAACTGGTATAAAACAAACTATTTAGTATCCTATAAACTTGAATACAACCAATTAAGTTAATAATTAAAAGCTTTACTGTTACCATGAATTTATTAGTTTTTATAAACACCTATAAAGTCTTCGCTTTATTACCAGGGACGACGCTAGAATTACTTTACTGGGGAGGCGGCAGTGGGGCAGCAAGTTTATACCCCGTTCACACTACGATCCTTAAACTCGTTTAAGGGCCTAAACTCGTTTGGGCAACGTAGTCTGAACAACATCGTTTACACTAAACGCGTTTCCAAAGCGTCTGGAAGTCGTTTAGCCTAAACGACTTCTTCAAAGTCGTTTAGCTCACCAAACTCGTTTAAGGTCTGACGTTTTCCCGTTTACCTGCTCGCGACAAGCTTCAATAATACCCAGAATTCGTTGCGCCAAACTCGGTCAAGTGTGATCGCTTCTTTTAGAAACTCGTTTAGCTGAGTCCGTATAGTTGAACGAGTTTAGTGTTAAACGAGTTTAAGGACCGTAGTGTGAACGTGGTTTTAGCCAGGGGTACGAACCAAAAAATTCTACTTTTGCTGTCCCCCCCCCCCCAAAAAAAAAGAATACCACTGTTACTTTCTGTTTCTCAAAGCAAACGTTGTTAACTGTTTCCTACACCATTTTGGGGGAATATTTTTATATCTAGTTCTGATTTTACAATTTTCACAGTAAAAACTAGGCCTTATTGATGTGACGTCAAGCCCTTCCTGTCGCTGTCGTAGTTTTCTTAATAAGTAACCAGAATTTTCTTCGAGTATACGTTTGAATTTGATCTGATGGGTGGGGGGGAGCTAGAAATTTAGCCCCCCCCCTTAGCGTCGTCCCTGTTTATTACACTAATATAATGCGTTGCAGTGCCGTACAGGCTATCCAGCAAAAATCCAAGGAAAAGTTATATTTCCATGCATACAAAATTAATTGAGGAAAAGTGTTATCAGGAGCCGATGAAGCAAGCCCCTATTTTTTTCTGGTGTTATCAATAAATACAAAAGCTCAAAATGCATTCCTTCCAGTTGGCTTTCCTGTATGGCCCAGTTTTGCAACGTCAGACGCATGTAAATATTGCAAAAGCGTTCATTTTCATATTTTTCCTCTCGTGAGAATCGGTTTTGCTACATTCTCTCTTTAACCTATTTAGTATTTAAATGTTACAAAGGTTATTTCGCGCAGGATGCTCGAATATAGAGAAGGTATGTTCGTTTAAATATTCAACAAACATCTGTAGGATAGGTTCTCCAAATGCAACAACTGTCCAACACCAGTTGGAGTAGCACCAGTTTGTGGAGTAGCAATGTTTATTGACAATTTTGGGGGGGAAAGGCAGTGGCATAACTACAATGAGGCAGAGGAGGCAGCCACCTCCGGGCCCACCGAATTTGGGGCCCCCCCAAACGTATTGCTATCTATTACCAGTGAACCTATAACCTATAATTCTTGCTATCTAGACACACGCTAGTGTGTCGCCACCAAGTAACAGTAGATCATCTCATTGTAGACATCCGATTGTTAAAAAATTGATTGTTAATGATAAAAAGGCGGCTCACTAGCAGCCATGTGTCTGTTAAATGTAAGCAACTAAAAGAATATTTTGGCATGTTGAGGATAAATCCCAATGCGACAGAAATGTTTCAAATTGTGGAAAATGTAAGGGGAAGGGTCAGAGATTGAGAAAAACTAAAAGTTAAAGGATGAGTGTGCACCATTCATAGAGAGAAAGATGCGTCAATAACGTTGTTTCTTTGTGCTGTTAGAATGCTATACCTGTCAGTTTCTTTATTGCCAAAACATCTTAACCTGGTAATTTTAGCATTACATTCCTCGAATGTGATGTTCCCCTGGAGGTTTCTTCCGGTTTGTAGACGCCTGCTTGCATATCCCACCGCGCATGCGCGGCGCGGTCCTCCCCAATAAAAGCGACAGCGCGCATGCTATCGGCATTCATTTTCCTCCAGAGGTGTCACCACGCCACCTCGCTCCATGGTTCTCCGACTGTCGTTTGGAAAATTGGATTCTTCCCGAAGATGGACGCTTCTTCCGCCGCTCGTCCTCGTGCTCTTGCTCACTTCGATCTTGGCAGCCCTCAACCTCGCCGCGCTTACCCGTGCGACACACACCGACGCCATGCCTGATGTCGCATCGCCTGACTCTCCACTCCTCCCGGGCCAGCGCTCGCCGCTCATCGCCCCACTGGATCTGTCGTCGCTTCGACAAAACCTTCAAGTCGCCAAAGACTCCTACCGGGCCGTCAAGCGTAACCTCCGCCGTGCGTCGCTCGCCCGCTCTCCGGAACGACACTCTCCGCTCGACCTGTCGTCCAACTCCTCCCGGATAGGCCTAAGCGTCAGCTCAGTGTCGTACGGGAAATCGTACACGACACTGTCCGCCACCTACAGGTCAACCCGATGCCGCCTCCCTCCTGCACATCGTCGGTACGAAAGGCCCGCACCCAGGACTGGGTTGGACCCACTTCTAGCCACGAAGGGCACAGGCGTGCCGCTTCTCCGCCTGCCTCGGCGTCAAAGCGCAAGCCGGACGACACACTGTCGTCGTGCCACCCGCTGTCGCCCGCCCCTACTGCCGAGAAACGCATCAGGTTCCCGGGCGACACTCCTGACGAAGCCACCCTGTCGCTCGCAGCTCTTTTAAAGACTGTCGAGCAGACAGTCCCGGATTGCTTCTTGTTCAAGCCCTCAAAGGTACCGGACGCCCCCGTCATTAACCGTGGCCTAACGACAGGCCTTGGATTCGCATCCAGGGACAAGGATACCAAGCCCCGCTGCCTCCTGGGTCAGTCGACGACACTCCTAACGTGTCTGCTCCGCAACGAAGGCTCCATTCTAGGCAAAGGCGACCCCCTTCTTCTCGACACGGAACCCCCGATGCTACGTCCTGGCCATGAAAACGGCTTCTTCAGATCTTTTGGAGACGACGCCACAAACCCCCGCAAATTCAAAACTTATCCGGAATGCGAATTCATCTGCAGCGAAATCAAGATGGATTTCGGCACTTCGATGTCCGCACCCAAGAAGGCCAATATTCCCACCTTCGTGCTGTACGAAAACGACGGATGTCTGCGGCTAAGCCTACGGGCGGCCTCCCAGGCTGACGTCCTGCACACAGCTATCAACGCCTTATGTGAGAAACTGTCGTCCGACAACCCCACGGAAGAGCTCAAGAATTTACCGTCCCTGATTTCCCAGCTCTTCCAAAAGGCCAACTTCGCCACCTACCACGCCATGAACTGGGCGACAAGGACACTGTTCAACAACACCCTGCTCCTTCGCGACATCGCCCTGTCGTCTGCAAACAACCTAAACTTCTCCACACGTCCACCGTTTAAGAAACCACCCGATCCACGAGTCTGAAATTCTTTTTCGAGGACAGATCCCGACACTCACTCCTCATCTCGATGTCTCAAGGAAACCAAGGTCACAAAAACAGTGCACACCCTCAAACCGCCCGTTCTCATGGAACAGACAGGCCATCCACCGTCCCGCCGATGACTGGCACAAGAACACGGCACTGCCACTCCCCAACAACGAAACCAGCAGCCCTTTCGTTCCGACGCTCCTCGCTCCCGCCCCAGCCAACGCTCCCAGCAGAAGCGCGCCGCTACCCCCGACCGAAAGAGCCGATTCTCATCACCCGGGGGCAGAAGAATACAACGAAAAAATCAACAATGACGCCCTGCACCTGGCCGGCCTCCCGGTCGGAGCCAGATTACGCCATTTTCTCCCAGCCTGGCAAAAATTAACCACCAACCTGGAAATCCTGTCGATCATAAAACACGGCTTTCGTCCGACGTTCCTACACCAACCGCCGCTGTCGCCATCGCCCCCATGGGACTTCTCGCCCCAAACGACAGCTTCCCTGTCGCACGAAGTTTCGGAGTTGCTACGGAAGAATGCGGTACGACAGCTCTCCAACCCAGGCCCGGGCTTCTACAGCTCGGTCTTCACCCGCCCAAAGAAATCAGGGGGCCTACGCCTAATTTTCAATATGAAGCCCCTCAACAAGTTCATCCAAAACGAACATTTCAAGATGTAGACCCTCCATGCGACACTGCCTGTCGCCCTGGACTGACAAAGACGACTGGGTCACCTTCGTCTTCCCCACCTCCGCCAGCACCTCTTCTCCGACTCGGACCGTCATGCCTAGTCTACTTGTCGTCGCGCCGACTTGCCGTTACCCTGATGTGGAAGAAGAACCTGCATCCTGATTACGTCCCTGCCGACACGACAGTGCCTTGTGGCCCCCTGTCGTTGCGATGGATTGAAGTCATCGTGGCTCCCTTCCCGTTGTCTCCCGGGATCGTCCCACTTATGGTCGGCATCCTCGTTACGCCCCAGCCAGCACGACAGTGCCTTATGGCCTCCTGTCGTTACGGTGGATTGATGTCATCGTAGCTCCCTTCCCGTTGTCTCCCGGAATCGTCCAGCTCATGGACGGCGTCCTCAGTACGTCCCAGCCGGCACGACAGTGCCTCACGGCCTCCTGTCGTTGGGCGGATTGAAGTCATCGTGGCTCCCTTCCCATTGTCTCCTGGGATCGTCCCACTTCGGAACGGCATTCTTCTTCGTCCCAGACGGCACGACAGCGCCTTGTTGCCTCCTGTCGTTGCGGTGAATTGAAGTCATCGTGGCTCCCTTCCCGTTGTCTCCCGGGATCGTCCCGCTTAGGAACGGCGCTCTTCTTCGTCCCAACCGGCACGACAGCGCTTTGTGGCCTCCTGTCACTTCGGTGGAGTGAAGTCATTGTGGCTCCCTTCCCGTTGTCTCCCGGGACCGTCCCACTTAGGAACGACACCCTTCGTCCCAGCCGGCACGACAGCACCTTTTGGCCTCCTGTTGTTGCGGTGGATTGAAGTCATCGTGGCTCCTTTCCCGTCGTCTCCCGGGATCGCCCCACTTAGGAACGGCATTCTTCCTCGTCCCAGCCGACACGACAGCGCCTTGTTGCCTCCTGTCGTTGCGGTGGATTGAAATCGTCGTGGCTCCCTTCCCGTGGTCTCTCGGGATCGTCCCACTCAGGAACGGCATCTTCCTTCACCACAGCCGACACGACAGCGCCTTGTTGACTCCTGTCGTTTCGGTAGACTGTGAAGTCATCGTGTCTCCCCTCCCGTTGTCTCCCGGTGCTAGACTTCCCCACTACATCAGCCCGATCCCGGACGACTCAGCAGTAGCAGTAGATGCTCTCACATTCCCATGGCACAACCTGTTCGCCTACCTTTTTCCACCCTTCAAACTGCTTCCACAAGTACTTCGGAAAATCTAATCAAACCCGGGTCTCTTCATCCTAATAGCCCCCCTCTGGCCGTCGACAGCCTGGTTCTCACTACTCCTAAACCTAACAGTCGACACTCCAAGAAGTCTCCCTCATCTACCAGATCTTCTATCACAACAAAAGGGAACAAAACTACACCCGAACCTCCCACTCCTGAACTTACACGGGTGGCTACTATCATCAAACTCCTCAAAAGGCTGGCATTCATCAAGAAGAGGCTAAACGCATCGCATCCAAAGCCACCAGAGAATCAACAAACCGCATGTATGTGTAAACGCAGTCTCGTATCAGACGCTCGTGGTGAGGACACCTCAACACCACCGAAGAAAAAACCTGAGGGCAGCACTCTTACCTACCAGAAGAGCATCGTCTTTATGGCGATTTCACTTTAAAATGTAAATAATGTATATTTTTTTAGGCATAAAGCCGAAACACTTGTCAGCTTAGTTGTGTTGTAGATGTTAAAAACACACGATATTTTTTATTTCTAACAGGTGACGACTTTGCTTATTTATGTCCGATGTTCAAACCAGTTTAAAAATCTAACCTAAACTGCGATTTAGCCCTTTAAAAACTAGCTGGAACATTTAATCTTTTTATTTGTGCACTTAATGCATTTTGGTAAATTTAACTTCTTGCCATGAACCCTACCGGAGCTCCAATGTTTATGTTTGTATATTTTTAAGGACCCAGTGTATGATTTTATGTTTATTTTTTATAGCATCTCCATCCAAACTCCGACCGTAGTGAACCTCTAAAAACGTAAAGAAACTAGCTTTCCTTCGTTAAAAACATGCTTTGTATATAGCAGTTTCATTCCCAAAGTCGAATAATTATTCTGTGCATTACACTTCTTTCCCCCCCCCCCCCCTCCTTCAATAGTTGCGATGCCTAACATCGTAGTTTATTTTAATAGGCCTAAAAATCACGTTGTTATGAGTTGAAAACTCACTTGCACTTTTCAAACGTGGCCTATAAGTTCCAAGTCGGTAATTCCCTTTGTCAATTCGAGTCCATCCAACCAAAACACTGCTTCAATTCCGTCAGCCAGTCAGAGCGCTCAAGCTACCCCGGTCGTCCGCGCTGTCATGGCCGACTTCCGGTAGTGACGGCGCGGCCGATTTTGGTCAATCTCTCCTCCTCCAAGCGTCCACCTCTTCCCCACTCACCCCCTCCGTCGCTCTCCTACAGGGCCGCGCTAACCGTCTGCCTGCCTGCCAAGCAGAAGGCATAAAAACCCAGACGCAGTAGAGTTTAGTTAGCACAGCTCAAGGATTCTCAAAGCTAGAGGTCACTACGCCGGTCGGGAGTGGAGATGCCGCGGTCCGATTGTTGCCATGCCGGGCAAAGGTGATGGTTCGTATCGTACTTAGTTTAGCTTTAAAAGTTTAATTTTTGGACTTACATTCAAAATTTATAGTTTAAACTTAACTTAACCTCGTAGCTTTAGAAAGTAAATTTATGGTGCGTCAAGCCAAACGGCATTTCGGACGTTGGCGGCCGTAATTTAAGGGTTCACGGTCCCTTACTAAAAACCAGCTTTTTTTTTTCATGTTTTTTTAAACGCAGTTTAAAGTAAACAAAGGACGGTTTGATCTTCGTGGGGTTTCCATTGATTAAACGCTCGGATCCACTTTATAGGTAGCTGCGGCTCTATAATTTAAGGAGTTGACTTATCAACAGCAACTCTGGGAGGTTTAATGCTTTGCAGTTACACGTAGAAACAAAACTGCAAAACAGGTCTACTATTATATATCAGCCGAGGCTGTTTATAATTTAGAGGGCTCTTTTGCGAAATCCCCTTGTGCCTATACAAATCACTTTTTCTATTTGAAAATGTTTTAACTGAACATCGTGTTTGTTCTAGTGTTGAATTTTATTGTCAATTCCCCGTGTTATTTATAAACTAATTCAGTTGTAAATTTGCCAAATGTAAATGTAAAGTGCGTTTTGATTTTTAACATGTTTGTTCAAAAATAAAACCAGGAGTTTAAAACCCAGTTGGTTTACTCGTCCGTCGTTCGCTAGAAGTAAGAAATTAAGACAATTCTCTTAAACTTAGCTTAGCTAGCCTAATTTTCCCACCTTGGTGGCAGCGTTACCGCTTATTGTTACAGTTGGCCTACAATATTAGGACATGTGTAGCTCCATTCCCTACGCCGGGACTGTAGCTGTTGTGCTTGTTTGAAACAAAAAGTATCCAAAAGTAATAGTAAGAAGATCTAGTTACACCAGGCGAGCGGCGATGTTACAAGCACCTACCCCTTCGTAGCATCCGCCGTTACATATGACAGCCACTGGTCAAAGTGGCTTCATTGGTGTATCGCAAAACGCACGAATCCACTCAACCCCTCTTCCCGAACTCCTAAGCTTCTTCGGTGACCTGTTCAACATCGACAAACTTAAAGGCTCCACCATCCTCGTCTATCGGTCTGCATTAAACTCCGTCTTCAAAGCTGCCGGTCGCACTGCCCTACTGGAAGACTACAGAATTTCTGCCTTACTACGCTCATACGAAAACGATCGACCTACCACTAGACGTTCCGTCACCGACTGGGACCTCTCCATTGTCTTACAATCACTAATGGAGAACCCCTATGAACCCATGCAAGACAGCTCACTCCACCTCATGATCCGCAAAACTGTCTTCCTCGTAACACTGGCAGCAAGTCTAAGATGTTCTGAGATTCAAGCCCTCTCGGCAGACCCGGCATACTGCATCTTCGGCCCGAATTTCTCGTCAGTCACACTCTTCCCAAGAGCATCTTTCAGAGCAAAAACTCAAAAACCATCCGAAACCTCGAAACCCATAACTTTCCCTGCCCTTTCAAACCTCACTGGGAACGAACCGGAACGCCTCCTCTGCCCAGTCAGAGCTCTCCGCTTCTACCTAGCCCGCACTCAACACGAAGACATTCGGAGAGGCAGGAACCAGCTCTGCCTTGCAGTGGACCCCCATACCGGCGAAACAACAACCGCCATGGTATCACGCTGGATCAAGAAAACAATCGAAGCAGCTTACGACAAGCACGGATTGAGTAAGAGCATGAGGATATCGGCGCACGAAGTACGTGCGATCTCCACATCTTGGGCCCACCACAATGCCACACCAATCGAAGAAATCCTGGCAGCAGCATCGTGGCGCCACCAATCCACCTTCACGTCACACTACCTAAGGGACATGACGAAGGAGGAATCCGGACTACACCGGCTGGGACCGATCGTTGCAGCCAGAACTGTGGTCAAGACCCCCTTAAGCACTCAGAACGAAGCAGAACCAAGATCCAGAAGGAAGCAAGATCCATCCAGCTAGAAGCAAGACCCTCAACAACGGTCCTTTTCAGGGCCACCAATTCCCACGAGAGAGACCAATTACCTGTTTGCCACCTGTTCTGAATAAAGTACGAATTTTTCTCTTGCAGGTAAAAAATTCATGGGGTAAAGCCTGCTTGCATCCCGGGGCGCTCAATCAGACGGTGCCCGCTACCAACTTTGACGAGGTCAACTGGTAATGCTTAAATTACCAGGTTAAGATGTTTTGGCAATAAAGAAAGAACATTTTGCCGGACCCCAGCCTGGCCGGCTAAAAATGGTTTCTTTTTGCCTAAAACATACTTAACCTTAACTCCCGCCCTGCCTCCCCTCTCGAGTCACCGCCTGACACATTGAGAGTAAAATGAATGCCGATAGCATGCGCGCTGTCGCTTTTATTGGGGAGGACCGCGCCGCGCATGCGCGGTGGGATATGCAAGCAGGCGTCTACAAACCGGAAGAAACCTCCAGGGGAACATCACATTCGAGGAATGTAATGCTAAAATTACCAGGTTAAGTATGTTTTGGGCAAAAAAAAAACATTTTCAGCCGGCCAGACTGGGGGCCGGCAAAATGTTCTTTTTGCATTATTGTCCCATGATGCTGTTGGATGCTTGAGACTTGAATAGCCACCTCAGTTACCCAACCACGCATGCGCATGCGCGGTCCTGCCTATAACAGTGGCGGCTACGCGGGCTCGTCATCTCTTTGTCTCAAGCTGCCGTCATGGACGGCCGCTCGTTCTGTTGGTTCTTTGACTTTCGTCCGCTTGCGGGGTCCCTTCCCATGTCTTCTCGGGATCGTCTCGCCTCCTGCTTTCAGCTCGCTTCTTGAAGCCCACCCTTCGTTGGACCTGAAATCATCTTGGCTCCCTTCCCGTGACTTCCCGGGCCCAACCCACCGTCTGATCGGCAGCGGGCACGCCCCCTGCCCTCCGGTCGACCTCGTTCCTGTTGGCCTACCCTTCATTGGAACTGGAAACATTGTGGCTCCCTTTCCGTGCTTTCCCGAGACCGCCCTACCTTCCGAATCGGCAACCACCATCTATTCCTTGCGTTTCGGTCGCCCTTGGACTAGAAGCCCGCCCTTCGTTGGAATTGAAAACATTGTGGCTCCCTTCCCGTGTTTTCCGGGGACCGTCCCACCTTCCGAATCGGCAACCACCATGGAGTCGTTGCCTTTCGGTCGCCCCTCGGACTGGACGCCTGCCCTTCGTTGGGATTGAAAACAACGTGGCTCTCTTCCCGTGTCTACCCGGGACCGTCCCACCTTCGATTCGGCAGCCGTTACCGATTCGTTGCCTACGGTCGCTCCTTGGACTGGACGCCCGCCCTTCACTGGGACTGAAGACAACGTGGCTCCCATCCCGTGTTTCCCGGGACCGATCCACCTTCCGAAACGGCACCCATCATTCTTTAATTGCCTTTCGGACGCTTCATGGTCTGGATGACTGCCCTTCGCTGGGACTGAAAACAACGTGGCTCCCTTCCTGCCTATCATTTCCAGCTATTCGGCTGTTTCCCTTCCAGCACGGATATCCTTTTGCCCCCTGGCTGCCGCTCATCAAGCCCCTTCGCTCCTGTCCACCCCCTTTCGGGAAATAAGAGATCTGGGCGCCCTTCCTGGGCCTTCCCCCGGTTCCCACTACCATCACCATCCCCAGGTGCCCGTCGTACGGAAGGGAAACACGAAGGCCTTCAGTCACACTCCAGACATCACTTGTTCGTTCTTTCAGTTCAAACCCACTTCTCCTTCTGCGCAACCACCTCGTGAATCCGGCGTTTCCGCCCCCACTGCGGCCACCATTTCACAGCGAGCCTTGCCTTCAACCGCCCCCTCGTTAGGGTAATCCAGCCTCCTTCGCTCGTCGCACGGCCCACATTTGTCTCCCACCCGCCGCTTTCAACTTCTCAGATGGCTTTCATGCACATGCTTCTTCGGCAGCGCCATAGTGTCACCACCCACCACCAGGGGAGCCGCCGCTCTCTTCGGTTCTTGCCTTCCTCCTTGCGCTTCCGGCCTCTTCTCGCTTCTCGCTTGCAGGACCCTTTGTTGTCACGATCTCTGCTACTTAGCACTCTGTCTCACCGTGTTTTCCTGCCTTTTCACCACTGTGTTTGGCACTTCTCACCACAATGGTCAAGACAAAAAAACCAAAACCTCTGGACGATGAAATCGACGTCTATTTTGGCCGAGTCCCAACTATTGACGACCCGCGAAGCTGTAACTGTGCTGGTTTCTTAAATCCACACCGTATTGACCCTCACAAAAAAGTTTGTCAGTACTACAGCCAGTTTGTCAGACTATTACACGAATCCTTGCCCGATCTGCGTTACAATCAATCATAAACAATGGCGGGTTATAGCTTCTAGACAACTTCTTTCAGCAACCCGAAAACGTCAGGCGATCAGCCAAAGGGAGACAATCCCCAAACTACGGAAAGAATCTCTCTCTGCAGCAACTTCTCCAGCATCCACTACGGCCGCAATTCTTCTAACTCCTGGCAAGACACAAGTTTGTTACGGTACCAACATGCCCCTCTCCCAACAGTCTTGGGTAAAATCTTCTGTGTCCACTGACATCCGTGACAGTGTTGTCACCATCCATTCCTCCGTATCGAACTCAACCTCGCAATCACCAGTTCAACACAATCTGCACTACGCTGAGCCCACCATCATGGAGGAGCCCCCTTCTTCTCCCATCGAGGACACCGTCCCTAACGATCAGACACTCCTCTCCCCCAGGACTGTGAAATGCCGCCCACCCCTCTCTCACCTCGACAGGATAATTCAGAGGATGATTCTCCTCCCTTTCGCCTGGATTCCACCACTCCATCCACTGGAAGGGAATCGCCACCCTTCACCTGTACGACCTGATCTTCCACCTCTCTATGGTCTGGACGGCGAGGAGATCATTGAAGTTGATCATGAGAAAATTGTTCTTACATTAAAGCGCAAATTACGCCTTAACATTCATGCTCGAAAACAATACAAGAAAAATCTCATGAAAGTCAAGCCATACTTCCTACACCTCCAGGACGTTCTTTTCCGGCAACATGGTACCATCTCCAACCTTACAGATGAAGTTAAAAACCTGAAAGCCACAAATGCTGCTCAGTTCAAAGAACTCGCGGACAATCTCCTCACAAAGGCCTGTCCTCAACAAGCCCGTTCCATCCTTACCACACACTGGTCTCAACCCACCTACAACCGATCTTCCCTGGCTTCTGCATCCAATCGACAACCTAAACAGGAGGCGCCCTTCTTACACCCGCCCCAGCCGTTTTCTTCACCCCGCCTAACAGGACACTCCTTTCGACCCACGTCTTAAAACCGGTAACGTTTCCATCACGCCCGCTGGAAGTGTTTGACTCAAACCTTGCTTCTCCTGGAATGTCACCAAGTCGACAAAACCCAGACTCCC
>JAHWFP010081815.1:30211-47101 GCA_023313725.1 Lithobius niger
TATTGAATGTCGAAGAGTTTGTAAGAATCGGACCATTATTGCAAAAACGGCTGGATTTGCCTCGGCGAGGCATTTGGGTGCCTCAAGAAAATTTTTGAAAAACAGGCGTTTTTCGGTGGCGCTCGTTTACAAGCTAATGAAGAGGTCGACAAGCAACTGTCCGGGACAGAAGTCTACGAGACCTCCAGAAGTGTCTGTCTCAGAGGTGAGGCAGACCACTCACTAGGAACTGAGACCCCACTCAGGTTTTGCAGTCTGCCACGAGTGGGGGGTTATGTTAGGAAAATGGCGCGAACCATTTTGGCGGTTCGTGCCCAGACTGCAAAGGAGTGAGGCACGACATTGTTGCGACACGTGCAGTGTGTTGTCGTGCCGCTCTCGGTAACAAGATGTCGTCGTGTCAAGACGTGTGCTTCAAGAGTGGGTGTTTTTAGGGCAGTCTACTAGATAGGGAAAGTTTTAGGCAGGGACCAAAACTGACTTCTAGCGATGGACTAGTAACTCCCGGAGGCAACCAACTACAAATGATCGGCACCTGGCCATGTACAGCGAGTGACGTGACCGCTGGAGTTGGGGAAGACGTCTTGTTACCGCCGTTGGAAGACGGGACAACGCTCCGAATTCAAGACCACTGGAATACTTTGCGAAGGTAAATAAATCTGCAAATGCAGTCGAGATTTATCCTTTCACTTTACGGTGGGCTTGATGTTATGGCCCAGAGCTTCCGCCATCGCCTTTGCCCATGGCGAAACGTGTTCTTCCCATATCTCAAACTTCTCCGGTGCCAGCGGGTAGTCACTGTGCGCTTCGTGCAGCTCGCTGGGGTACTCCAGGTCGGCTTCGAGGATGTAACCAACGTCTCCCTGATCCGGAACGGTGCTCACGTCGAACATTCGGATTTCCGCCCTCGTCAGATGAACCCATCGTAGGGAAGGTAATCGCACTTCGCGAGACCGTACAGGTTGTTCACGTCTAAGTCGATGATGAAGGAGGAAGGTTGTTGGCCTTGGCTCCGGCAGGTATCTGTTGTTGGCCTTGGCGTGTCGCTTGCTGATGAAAGAGACTCCACCGTGGATACCGGACGTAATCAAGTTGTGTTTTCTCGCGTGGGTGAAGAGCTCCAACTTCGCCCCAGTCATCCTGAGGGTGGCTGCCCAGCTGGACCCCGGAGTGGACACGTAGTAGCACAGGTCCAACCGGTAGCAAGTAAGAGAGACCCGGTGAAACTCTTCGAAAACGTCCGCTAGCTGGAAGACGTCGGTCAACTGATAGATTTCGTGGTACAATCCGAACCTGCGCACCGACATCCGGTCCCAGACGTTCTTCGCTTCAGCATAGGCTTCATCCGAAATTCCCTCGTCGCTCAATTCCGAGTAGAATGCGTCTTGCGGTGGAAGAACTTCTTCGGCGAAAACGGACATGTCACCGACATACTCGTACGGGTAGACGCTTTTGTGAGTCGGGAGATCCATGGCTTCCTCCCGAGCCACACCACCGTGCAACCACTTTGTGCCCATGCCGGCTTCGAGAAACGGGAAGCTACCACCACCACTCCTGCAGTTATCAACCAGAGTGGACAGCGAGGCCTTCATGAAACCGTTGCTGTCTAAGAAGCGGAGATTGACGTTATTACCGGCTAAAGTCACGGTCATACTCTGGAATCTCTCGGCGTTCCGCCCGATGACGTCCACTTTCCCGGGAAACTTGTGCACGGAGCGCACCAAGGGGTGCACGTCATAGCCCTCCAGGTTATGGAACATGACGGCGATGGTCCTTTGTTGATGGGCGCTCAAGTTGCATCTGGAATGTGCCGGGCCACGGTACTTCCCGCTGACATGGCAGTGGTCACGAACTTTCTTATCCCCAATCTTCTGTGAAGCGGGGCCGAAGCTGAAATTGCAGTAGTGGCATCGCCGTACCGTGACGAAAGCCTTCTGTTTGTCGGGTGTTAGGTCGAGCGGTTGTACGTCGTCCAGCAGAGCCTCGTACCGGTTTGCCTCCTCCACCATGCGATCGTAGAACACCTCCACCGCGTCTTCCCCCAGGTAATAATCTTGGTTCACGATCTCCCCCTCGAGCCCCACCACGACATAGCCGAAGCTGCAGGGTACGTGTTGGGTGAGCTTGGTCGTGGAGCTCGTTGAAGGGTCGGGTTGGACGGTCTGGACAGAGCGGTTGAGGCATTCGAAGTCTGCGTAGATGATTTGGGGGAAGGGGTTCTGACGGTTAAAGAATCGAAAGCTGAGCTTGTTTTTACCAGGTTATCGGAATCTAAGGCTTGACCGGGGTTGATCTTCACCGTTTCTTCTCGGTGGGTCAACAACATCCACTCCTTCCCGTACCCGGTGAAGCAGTTCCGACAGTAGAATTTAGCGTTCGAGTCTTTTCCGCGGTATCGCAAGAGTTTGACGATGTCGATGATGGCGCAGTAGTGGGTGTTGAGTGGGGCATCACCGGTATCTTCGCCTACCCACTCTTCGCCGCCGTCAACAGAAGGAGATCGATGGGCTGGCCGGAAAAATTTTTAGAGACGCGAGGAGGGTGGAGTTTGACTTCGTGGGTGCAGCCTATGATGTTAATCGAATGGTCGTTCGCCCTCTCGAAAGCATCGATTTGGTTCAACTTCACCGGGAAAGAGAGCATTGACGTATCGAGCTTGCTTTCAAATTCCGCATAATCTTCGGGTCTCACGCTTCGTAATTCTAGGCCCGCAGCAAGAACTGAGTATAGGAAGAATTTCTGGTCTTCTAGGTTTTGTACATTGGCCACCATCACTTTCTTACCGGTCATCCCCTTAGGCAGAGGAATGTAGGAGGAGGCGCGCAGCGGTTGGTGTTTCACCACTCTGACGGTCAGGTGATTTATGCGGGATAAAACCCATCCGCGTCCCCGCTCGGCATACGCGTCGATAGATGTTTGGATTTTCTCGAATGCTTCGTCTAACATAGCGGGGATGTCTTTTGGGTTGTACAGCTCCGAGTATCTGGACCAGAATCCGGCCTCGGTGACGGTCGTCTCGCGGACGAACTCTATTCCCAGGCAGATCTGCACTTTGCAGTTCACCACCTGGTCCAGGCAGGCGATCAACAGGTTCGGGATGGCCAGACGCACTGACAGCAGGAGGGGAAGTGGGTCGGAATGATGGAGAGCTTCCCGGCGGGAAGGGGCGGGAACGCGGTCTCTGACGCAACACCGCAACCGGTCCGTGAAACAGGCGCATTCTTCCGGTTCGGACGGGTTATGGGAGCAGAGATAGTTGTGGAGCTGGTGTTGCGAGGGAAATACCTCGTTACAGTAGATGCACGTAAATGCTGATTTTTCGGCCATGGTAGCGGAATGACTGGAAACAATTTTAATGAATACCTTCACCCCAGCAACTCCAGGTTATCGACCCAACTGTTAAACTTATCGTCATAACCTCGCCTCTTAACCAGGTCTTTTCCCCCGCCTTCCGCGTCTTTAACACCTTCTCCACCAGAAACAGGTCAGGCACCCACGTCTTTTGCAACTCCTGCTCGTAGAACCCGCCTTCGATTCCCTCCCCACCATAATCCCTCAAGGTGTACGTGACGGGACTCGTGTGCCGCACTTTGTCCACCACGTATACCTCGTTCGTCTAGTTCTGCAGGTAACCCTTATTGAACGTGCCTTTGACGCGGGATATTCTCACCTCGTCCCCGACTGTAAACTTGGGTTTACCCGCGGAACGATTCGACGCTCGAATGGCTGGTGGAACGGTAATACCCACAACCGCATCTTTCGGTTTAGCCCCGATCGTCCTGTGGACGGATCCGTTGTACTGGCATAGAAGTGGGGCGATCAGGTCGAGCCACTCGTAGCTTCTCCTACGCGTGAACTCGCGCCACATAGCCATCTTCAGGGTCCAGTTGAAACGTTTGACCACGCTGGCCTTGGTTTCGGAAAAGCAGCGGTAGTGGTTGATACCGTGCTGTTTCTTCAGGGCTGCGAACCAGGAGTTGAAGAATTCCTTCCCCTCATCCGACTGCAGGTGTCTGGGCCTGGACGAGACCAGCATCTTCTCGAAGGCGGTCGCAACGTCTCCCATACTCTTGGATTTGACTGGTTCTGCTCGGGCAAACTTACTATACACGTCTATCTGCGTGAGCAGGTACTTGTATCCCCCATTAACGCCCGAGTATGGAATCATTTCCACGAGATCGATTTGCCACAAGTCGTTGACGCCAAGGACCTTCGTTCTACGTCTCGGATGTTGACGCCTAGCCGGTTTGTGCAGTTCTTCTACTAACGTGTCCATTCCGCTCCGTTATTCATTTATTTTTTTAACGGGTTTACCCCATCCGCATCCGCAACTTGACCTTAACCTTCATCGCACCGGCAACACCCGCAGCGGCCGCCTTCCCACCCAACCCCCCGGTATTCGACAGCAGTATATTCTGGGCCTCGGAAGCCAGCTCTTCGTCGGCTCGGTGTCAGTCTTCCAGATCAAAGCTGGCGGCATATGCTAGGTCTTGTCTTTTACAAGTTTCGTCTAGAGCGTTTACGCCTACGTCTTCCCTGGTCAGTCTCTTACCGAGTTTCGTACCGGGTCCGCAGTACCTGTACCCGGGGATGTGGAGTTCTACTGATAGTTCGTCGATGATCTTGTTAAACAGACCCGAACCTTTCTTGGCTCGCTTCCAACCCTTCTGGAACTAGGCTTTCGTGGTCCCACAGTCCGCGCATTTGCCTTTCAACAACAAACGGTTCAGCGAAACGTCGTTACGAGGTTGGAGTCGAGGGTCCCATTTGCACTTCAAGCAGTACATGTTTAAAATGCATTTCAGGCCTTTATTAAACTGAATAATGAAACTCATCAATTACGAAAACCTCGGCGAAACTGTCTGGAAGATCAAGACGCCACGGAGTAAGCTCGGATTCCCCGATTCGTTGCGGTGTATCGTCTGCGGTCCGGCCGGATGCGGGAAGACGAATCTGGTCCTGAACGTCCTCTGCAACGAGGGCTGGTTAGAATACGACAGACTCTACGTGTGCTCCAAGACCCTGTTTCAGGCTAAGTACGAGCAGCTTAGGCGGGCCTTCGACGAGAACTGACCGGAAGTCGCGGTGTTCTTCTCAAACAACAAGGAGGTACCGTTACCCAAGGAACTTCTAGACCCCGGCAAGAAGACCGTATTCCTCTTCGATGACTGCATGATCGAGAAATAGGATGGGATCGAACGGTACTTCGCCTACGATCGGCACGCCAACGTGGACGTCTTTTATCTGTGCCAGATATGCAGCAGTATACCAAAGCGGGTGGTCCGAGACAATGCAAACGTCCTCATTCTCTTCAGGCAAGACGACACCAATCTCAGGCACATCTACAACAACCACGTCAGGTGTGACATGACCTTCGAGGAGTTTAAGCGGACTTGCGGGGAGTGTTGAAACTCTGACCCGCTCGGATTCCTAACGATCGACAAGACCAAACCCTTGAAAGAAGGAGGTACAGTGTAAATGCGGTCTCGTATCAGACTCTCGTGGTGAGGACACCTTAACACCACTGAGGAAAAAACCTGAGGGCAGCATTCTTCCACGCCAGAAGAAAAATCGTCTTTATGGCGATTCCACTTTAAAAATGTAAATAATGTATATTTCCTTTTCGTAGGCATAAAGCCAAAACACTTTCCAGCTTAGTTATGTTGTAGATGTTGAAAACACACGATATTTTTTATTTGTAACAGGTGACGACTTTGATTATTTAGGAAAAATGTCCGACGTTCAAACCAGTTTAAAACTAACCTATACTGCGATATAGCCCTTTAAAACTAGCTGGAACATTTAATCTTTTGATTTTTGCACTTAGTGCATTTTGGTAAACTTAACTTCTTGCCATGAACCCTACCGGAGCTCCAATGTTTATGTTTGTTTATTTTTACGGACCCAGTGTATATTTGTATATTTGTATGTCTATTTTTTATAGCATCTCCATCCAAACTCTGACCGTAGCAAACCTCTAAAAACGAAAACAAACTAGCTTTCCTTCAATTAGAACATGCCTTGTATATAGCAATCCGTTTCCCAAAGTCAAATGTTTATTCTGAGCAATACACTTCGTCCCCCCCCTCCTTCAATAGTTGCGATGCATAACATCGTAGTTTATTTTTATAGGCCCAAAAATTCACGTTGTTTATGAGTTTTAAACTCACTGCGCTCATGCCAGGCGTCTAATCATTTCACAAGCCGTTAAACAAATCCTTTGTTGACTCAGCTCCTTCTGTAAACAATGTAAATACACGGAGTCAACTCCCTACGCATTGAGAGCGCTCAGCTACCCTAGCCGTCCGCGCTGTCATGGCCGACTTCCGGTAGTGAAAGCTCGGTCGATTTTGGTCAGTCTCGCCTCCGTCAAGCGTCCACCTCTTCCCCACTCACCCCCTTCGTTGCCCTCCTACGGGTCCGCGCTAACCCTCTACCTGCCGTTCGGGCAGAGGGCATAAAAACCCAGACCCAGGAGACTTTCGTTAGCACAGCTCAGGATACTCAAAGCTAGAGGTCGCTACGCCGGTCGGGAGTGGAGATGCCGCGGTTCGATTGTTGCCATGCCGGGCAAAGGTAGTGGTTCGTATGCAACTTAGTTTAACTTTAAAAGTTTATTTTTTGGACGTACACAAAATTTATAGTTTAATTTTAAACTTAACCTCTTAGCTTTGAAGGTAATTTTATGGTGCGTCAAGCCAAACGGCATTTCGGACGTTGGCGGCCATAATTTAAGGGTTCACGGTCCCTTACTAAAAACCAGCTTTTTTTTTTAGTGTTTCTTTAAACGTAGTTTAATGTAAACAAAAGTCGGTTTGATCTTCGTGGGTATTCCATTGATTAAACGCTCGGATCGACTTTATGGGTAGCTGCGGCTTCTGTAATTTAAGGGGTTGACTTATCAACAGCAACTCTAGGATGTTTTTGCTACACGTTGAAACATAACTGTAAAACAGGTCTAGTATTACTACACAGCCGAGGCTGTTCGTAATTTAGAGAGCTCTTTTGCGAAATCCCCTTGCGCCTAAACAAACTCACTGTTTCTATTTGAAATTGTTTTTGTGAACATAGCGTTGTTCAAGTTTGAATTTAATGTAAATTCCCCTTGTATTTTATAACCTAAACTAGGTGTAAAGTTACCAAATGTAAATGTAAAATGCGATATTTTCTTCATGTTTGTTTAAAATAAAAACCAGGAGTTTTTTTAACGTCCGACGGTTTATTCGCTCGCTATTTGCTAGAAGTAAATAGGTAAGATAATTCTCTTTGAAATTTAACTTAGCTAGCCTAATTCCCACCTTGGTGGCAGCGTTACCCGCTATTTTATCACTAGTCAGGTCTTAGATTAGGACTTCAATGCTCCATTCCCTACATTGGGACAGTAGCAGTTGTGCTGTTTAACCGAAAAAGTATTCGAAAGCAACACGGAGTGAAAGATAGTAAGGTCCAGTTACACCAGGCGACCGGCGATGCTACAAGCACCTACCCCGTCGTAGCACCTGCCGTTACAACAGACGCATGTTGGATTGAGTCTGTTACCCGATGTCGACGTCGACGTTGATGAGAACGTAAGTGTTTGGGTTGATGAGATCGCGTGTGTTTGGGTTGACGAGAACGTATGTTTGGGTTGACGAGGACATGTGATTTTTTTCCTTCAATAAAAAACCATGGCAACTCAGCATCGCCCGAACCCGTTCTCCAAACAGTTCAAGGCTTTAAAACAGCTTCTCAAGCGAAAATTCCTCGACGCGAAACTCGAAAGGGCCACCGAGTCGGAGCACCAGACAAAGATTTCCAAACCGATCGCGGACCCCATCCGGGAGCAGACCAAACTCCAAGCGATAGACAGCAAGGAGGCGGCCGCTCAACGTCAGCTCCAGATCAAAGTGTTGCTGTCCATCGAAGCCGGGAAACAGAAACAACACATACAGCACGGGGAAAAACTTCGGAACATTCAGAGGGCCTTAGAAGCCGCGACTGGCCCTGGTTATAACAGGGAGGAAGATGGAGGAGATACGGAAAACTCGGAATCCGAGCTGGCTTTTAATGCCGGGGCGATGAGATGGTTTTCTAGCTCTATGAGAGCACTAACACCTGCCTCACTCATGGAAATCGAAGCCATGACTCCAAGCGCTCGAATGAGATACTTGAAGGGTGAGATTTCTTTGCTCGACACTGTGCAACTAAGACCGCTAGCTACCGAGTACCTGAGCATGTTCGCCACTAGAGAGACCCTCACCGACCCCACTTTCGGTATAAGGTACGACCCGGAAACTAAACGGTACAAGATAGTCTCCGCGGACGTGGACTTCGAAGGGGATGACGTGGTAGTGGGAGGGAAAAAGTACAAGGGCACCGACGAGTTCTGACAGTTGATCATGCTCAAGAACCCTCATAAACCGACCGACGATCACCCGAGTCTGTTTGATTATCACGAAATTCTCAGGAGAAGTAGCGCGGTCTACAGAGACCACGTTCCCGAGTCTAAGAGACTGAAATTGAAACGCCGGTTACAAGTACGCGACCTTCATTAAACCGGTGTTTGGCAAGGAGAAGTGGCCCCAACAACCGATTGTACAAGGGGAAGGATACGCAACGTGCGTTAAGTCCGTTAAGCGGCCAACTCGACGAGGAGACCGAAACCGATTTTACAAAGACCCGAACGATCTGTGCGAAAGACTGAAACTGGTCAGGGCTCCGAGAGATGCTGGGAACATCTCGCTAGACCAGGAAATAGTGCACATTTACGCGGAGTTGAAAGCTAATGGTCTTTTATCGGAGGCCGAGCACTGGAAGTTGATCGAAGAGTTTGGGAGATGTTAGGAAAAAAATAACTAATAAAGGGCTAAAGAGTGCTTTTAATGCTCAAGACCATTTCAGACACGTTCGTTTCGTGCAACGTATGGGGAACGATGCCTGAAACACCATGGATTTCACCACAAAGTGTTCGACTCCTCTACGCGGACAACGCGGAGGGATGGGAGATCGCCCTGGTCAACTTGGAAACGTACAACTCCATTCCGAACGTGAAAGCTTTCGACTCGGACTTATTTAGGTACAGCCACAACAACAGCAGGGAGTGGACGAAACTCGTCATCCCGGGAGCTTCCTACGAATTAGAAGCATATAAAAATACATCTACGGGGAGCTGAAGAAGCGTCAAGACTGGGACCTCTCGAACGACGCCTCGTACATCCATATCATCAGCAACCCCAATACTCTGAAATGTAAGCTGCATATCACGGGCAAACAATACAAGGTAGATTTCTCCGCTGAAGACCCGACAACCGTGGGGAAGTTATTTGGATTCGAGCCCGAAGTGTACGTACTCGGCATCAGTATCGCCCAGAACACGACCAACGTCCTCGACGTCAATTCCGTCTTGGTACACTGCGATCTGGTAGGCAATTCTTACGTGAACGGGTCGTGGCAACCGACACTATACTCGTTCTTTCCGAACTGCGCACCAGGATACAAGATAGTGCAATCCCCTCACAACTTCATCTATTTACCCGTAACCAGCAACACCATTCACTCGATCAGAATGTGGCTTACCGACCAGGACGGTCGTCCTCTTAATTTGAGGGTAGAGACCGTGACTGTGAGACTGCACTTGAGGAAGCAGTAGGTGGAATTTTTTACTCGTATAAAAGGGTATCCTTTAAATGTTGAACTTCAAACCCAACAAGCCATCCCCCACACAGCAACTTCCGCAGCCTACCGAATCCCGAGTTAAACGTCGACAAGTCCTGACTCCATCGAACGCGGCCTTTCTCGAGAGCCTCATCTCCAACGCGAAACTGAGACCGTAGAGGGATACCTAAACGTCCGGAGCCTTTTACCCTGGACAAGTCCGTGGTAGAGTATAATTACCACGACTACACCCGATAGTCGGGACGAACTTGAACAGCGTGAATTTAGAATAGTGGTTCAGAACCACTATCTCTTCACCCACCCCCACCCCAGAGTTACCTGTACGTGAAGGGTGCCCTGGTAAAAGCGAGTGACGGGTCGACTTACGCAGCAACAGACAAGATAGCCCTCGTGAACAACCTGATAGCCTACCTCTTCTCGAACATCAAGTACCAGATAGGGGACAAGACCGTGGACGAGACCAATCACCCGGGATTTGCCAGCACCATTAAGGGAATCGTCTCCTACAGCCCGCAAGACCAAGCCCACGTCACGAATAGGAGATGGTACCTGGATGTTGCCAGCGCCAGTACAGCCGATGATGGAATGAATACCGTCTTCAAACACAAGAGAGACGTCCTTCTAAACGCCCACTCCCCGAAAGGATCCTTCGCTTATACCATCCCCTCTCCCATCTCCTGGGATTCTTCGAAGATTACACGAAAGCAATTTACGGGTTCAGCAAACGTTGATTCTAATGCGGGCTGCAGACACGAATGCCATCTTCCAAGACACCGGAGTAGCCCCAGGAAAGATAGTTCTAGACCAAGTGTTCTGGCGCCTTCCCCACGTAACCCCTTCGGACGCGCAGAAGAATAGGCTGTACGGGCTAGTGGATATGCCAGAATCACCGTACCTATGGCTTTCAGACACTGGTACTCGGACATACTCGATTTGCCCTCCACGACTAGCTGTACTTGGAGATTGATCACGACGAGTTCTATGGAGAAGCCGAGATACATAATAATCGGGTTCCAGACTGCGAGGGAAACGGATCAGAAAAAGAATTCGGCCGTCTTCGATCACTGCAGTCTAACGGACGCACACGTGACTCTGAACTCGGAGCGATATCCCTTTCTCGACATGAATGCGGATTTTGCCAGCGGAAACATCTCGAACATGTATCAAGACTTGTTCCACTTTAGGATGCAGTATTACGGAGAGCCGGTAACGGGACCCGCTTTCGATGTTTCAACTTTCGGTAAGATCTTTTCCCTGATCTGCATAGACTGCTTAAAACAGAACGAGAGGCTTTAAATTGAACGTGATCAACATGACTCTGAGGGTTAAATTCGGAGCTCAAGTACCGGCCATCACTCGATGCCCCGAAGGCATAAAGGGGTGCGACGGGCGACTATGTCGCAGATAATCTGGCACAGTCGCAGACAAAATGTGCCGTTTTGACCAAATTTCTGCCGTTTTGCCAATTTTTGACGGATTTGGACATTCCAATACACCATTTTAATCGTCTCGACGAGACCTGTCCGTTGATGGAAGAGCCAGATCAATAGGATAAAGCACTGAAAAGTTATTCAGTAAAAACCAATAAATATGCACGTAGCCATACGGAAAAACAGATTAGCTGCAGACAATTTTTCTCTGACAATTGGTGTCGCAGACAGTGGCAGAAAATTCTGCTTGGGGCTCGATGCTAGGTCTTGGTTATCAGCGACTGGCTCATGACCCTCAAGTTGAACAGGAGCAAAGTCGAAGTCGTGACGTGAGGTGGGTGGGGAGGGGGAGAAAAGATAAATAAAAAATACTTTAATTATGTATTCCCCAACCCCCCGCCAGTTATCGGTTTCCCAGAAGCGGGGTATGCTTCGACAACTCAAGGCCAGAAAAACACCGAACGTTTGGCTGCCCAACTCTCAGTTGAAGCGGAAGACCAACGCATCTCTACCGGTCACCAAAACGCAGCAGTCGAGAATTTGAAAGACTCGAGCTACGGGCCGGCGATTGAATCTGAAATCTTCCACTGCTGCTCCCAATCCTCGCCGCCCTCAGAGCAGTAGGAGGCGGAGTCGCGGGAATAGCCAAGGCCGTCAATGACTCCAAGGCCAACTCGAGACAGCTCGAAAAAATAAAGCGGCACAACGCCAAGATGAAGCCCTAGCCGCTTCGAAGACAGGCGCCGGATTGGGGAGAAGAAAAAAGTCCCGCGGTGTGGTCGAGTATTTTATCTGAAGCAGGGGTTCCCGTTAACAGGGCCTTAATGAACTTGGACCTCGCCGGATATGCTAAAACGTTGAGTATCCGCACATTCAGAGGAGTTTATTCGAAAGGCCTGCTCCCCGCGCGTTCCAGAGCGTCCGAATGCGCAATACTGAACTTGCAGGACTCGAGAGAGACGGGAATGGAACTTACTGGACCGTGTACTACCTAAAGGGGGGTTCGTGCGTCCTGTACTTCGATCGTTCGGCTTAAAGCCGCCCGCAGAACTCTAGTTACTTCGGAAATAGGAAAATCGACTGGAACTCGAGAAGGATACAAGCGGCCGATGAGGTAACGTGCGGGCAATATTGCTTGACCGTGCTGTATTATTTTAATGAAGGGTACACTGATCTGTTCGAAGTGGTGGAGCGGCTCGGTACCCAATGATACGGGGGAAACCAAAAAAATGGACTCGGCGGCAGCCTTGTGATAGAGTCACCGAGGTATGGTGTTTAAGGGAGGTCAGATTCCGAACCGTTTTGCTCTAGGACAGGTCTACCGTTCCCGAGTTATGGCCGGTTAATTGTAAAATGAACTCAGTGGCATAGGGCACACTCAGGAAGCTGAATCCCGAGCCATTTCGCTCTAGGTCTAGCGGTTTCCGAGTTACGACCGGTTAATCTCAAAAGGAACTCAGTGGTGACATGGGGTGCACTCGGGGATGCCAAATCCCGGACCATTTCGATCTAGGACCAGCGGTTCGCGCATCAAGTCTGCAGGTCCGCACTTCCTCAAGGTGTTGCGCAAGGTCGATTGAAAAACTTTTCATATATAAAGCCAAATCCGTTTATACAAGACTTAGCTTTTAACCGACAACTCGAAGATACAGTGTGATTTCCCCGATCGACGCGGGTGCCGTCCTGAAGAGACTATTCCTCTCATTCCGCAGCTGCTCGACCAACTAACTGGGGTAAAGATTTTGAGCCGTGAGGAGGTTGCGGATTCGGGCAAAGCGGGAACTCCCCTCATTCCGCAGCTGCTCGACCCTACGACTGGGATGAAGATTTTGAGCCGGGTGGAGGCATTTGCTGCGATCGCTGCGGAGGAATCGAAGATAGAACGAGCGATGTTTCTGGAGCGTGCGTACGGGTCGAAGAGGCGGGGTGAGAAGAGATACCGGAATGGTTCATCCTATCGTCGCAGGTGCCAAAGAAAGCAGCAACTCCAATAATCACCCCGATATCGCTCAACCCGGAGACTGGGGTGAAGATCTTCACTAAGGAGGAGGCATTCACTGCGATAGCTGCGGAGGAAGCAAAGATAGAGCTGTCAAAAGAATCTAGAGCGTATGTACAGGTTGAAGATGCGTGCTGAGGAAAGATATTGGGATAATTTCCGACAATTACTGCGGATATGGACAAAGTAGTAACTCCACTTGCTCCGATACGGCTAGTGTGGGGGGGGGGGGAACTTGGTGAAAATGTTGGTACTCGATTTCCGGGGATGGTCACGTGTAGGGTACAGCCTGGGGAACCGGCAGCTCAAACCGTTTTGCTCCAGGACCAACGGTTCCTGAGTTATGAACGGTTAAGTGGAAACATGGGGGTGGGCCAACTTCCCCAAAATGAGGGTACCCGACTTTCGAGAGGCCCACACGTAGGATGCAGTCGGAGAAGGCTAAAGCCTGAGCGGTTTCACTCCAAAATTCGAGTACCCGATTTCCGAGGAGGCCCACACGTAGGTTACAGCCTGGGGATGCTAAGTCCTGAACGGTTTTGCTCTAGGACCAACGGTTCCCGAGTTATTGGGGGTGGGCCAACCCCCAAAATTCGAGTACCGCGATTTTGGGTGGGCTATCAGTTAGCTGGGACCCCCCGGTGGCGTGTTTGTAAGGGTGGCCAAATTTCGCTCGGTTTTGCTCTATGACCAGCGGCTCCCGAGTTATGGGCATTTTAAATAATTTCGGAAATTGAAACTGAAACAGGATAAAGGTGGCATTTCCGATTCCACTCTTCAGTATGGAGGCATTTCCGGTTCCTTTAAAGACAGTAAGTGACAGTGACGTCATTCAAAATGGAGGCATTTCCGGTTCTGCTTCCGGTTCTCATGGGGGCAGCCATCTTGGAAACTGGCGGCACATCCGGTTTACATGGGGGCAGCCATCTTTTGGTATCCTCTCGGTTCACCAAAAGGTATTTTCCTACTACTTAGTTAATAAGATTTTTCCCATGTTAAATCCCATAGACGTTTTGCTCATGGCTAGCGCAAAATTGAGACCGCCTACGTAGCTGAAATTTTGCATACGGATGCATGGTGATCTAATCATGGTCCTTTTGTTGGTTTGGGGGTTGTAGGAGTAGGAAAAAATGCGTGGGAGGGTTTTGAAATTCGCCACCAAGGAATTTAAATCTTGTTTCTTTTCCAAGTTGCAAACAAAGATTTCAAGCAACAATGGCTTGAACAATCAACAGCACTCCTTAGATTCATTGTAAAACCCTGGACGAACTAAAAACTGAACTGTAAAGAAGGACAAAATAAGCAAACATTAACGTTCGAATAAAGGGATGCATGTTAGATGATGGTTACGCAACAATACGAGCATCCACTAGCTATCGGGGTTTTTGTTAATAAGCCAAAAATAAAATGCCTCGCGTTCTGCTGTTTTAGTAGACCTTCGAGGGTTTCTGCATGACTAAATGTGAACTAAGAAATCAAACGATAAAATTCTTAATTTTGCAAACCAATAACCATCATTTGCTAAAATGTTAGAGGAATATAAGACGGTGTGACCTTTGTATGTTTACAGTCCTAAGTTACATGAGTCTGTCATACTGTAAGCAACTAAAATCATGTCTTATCATGTCGAGAATAAATCATAATGCTGCCGAAATCTTGATAAATGAAGGGGAAGGTGCAGGGATAAACAAAACAACTGAAAAGGATGCGCTGATTGAGTGAGCGAAGCGAACGAAATCAGCGATTGTTAGCCAGGGTGTGCAAATATGAGATGGAAGCAACTTAAAGCATGTAAAGAATGGTAATACAATAAACTAAGCCGTGTCAATTTGGGTAATCTAACGGGTAATTGGCAATGGTAAATTTGAAAATTATAAATGTGAAAATTTATAAAAATAAAATTCCTCTAGAAACAAGGATGCACCAACCTGCATCAGTAATTCGACGTGTAGTTTGGTACAGAAATGCTGAAGGAGGATAGAAAATTAATATGCGATTGATGTGTGCAGTTGGAAAGGCAGCATAAACTCAGGACACTACTATACATTCTGAATGCGTGGTGCACTGAAACGTATACATATTGCACATCACGTATAAAAAGAAAAAACCCGTCTCCTAACTTTTGCTACTGCGATACGGCAAATGAGCGATCACGCGATCATGTTAGAAACGGCCACATAAGGATTTCTCATCTGACGCTATTATTTTTGTTTAAAAAAATCCTGAAAGTTTCGTTGCTGTACAGCTTGCCGTCCTCTTCGTTCTTTTTCATCAGGCTTTAACGCTTTTTAATTCGACGTGTCACACGTCGAATTAATGCTGTTGTGGCCAAAAAACGGGGGTAGCCGATCTACGTCAGCGACATCTCCTCAAAAACCAGACACATTTGTTCAATTCTGATCCGACAAAATTCAAGTATGTGGGTGGGACAGTTGCAGAGTAAATTATCAAAACACTAGGGATTTCACATATTTTGTAATTAGAAAAAACAAAGTGGTACCCTCCAACGAGGTCTGTCAACGCAAAACCGTCGTCTATAGTACACACAGTGTTGTGACGTCAGTGTTACACGTGTGATTTTTGAAAATTTTAGCGTAATATGGCAGTGGCGGTGTTGAAAAACAGCGGCAAAATATGGGTCGAGGTCGGTTAGAGGCTAGACTTTCTGAGAAAAACTTCGGGATCGTTCGGGTTTGGAGACGAAACTGCGTTGTACTTATAGCAGGCGGCCGGGAGAAATAAACTGCGCCAACTACAGGGAGTACAGTAGAGAAGGTGAAAGAAGTACATCTAGCAAAGGTATGTCGTATGGATGAACAATTTTTGGTATTAAAAAAAACATGATTTGAAAAGCGCAACTCTAGAATGAATAAGTCGGTGAACAGTAGTAGCAGCGTTAGTTTAGCCTTAAATGTCGCTGAATTGCGTGAAGACTGGCGTGCGTGGAGGGTGGGGGGGGGGGTTGTCTTTTTTTTATAACTTGATTGTTCAAATATAAAACTGTTGCAGTAAAAACCCAGCATATAACAAAACATAAGCAGCAAAGCTTAAACAAAAGCTAGCTGCATGAAATTGTGGTGCGACATTTTTGTGTGTTATTTTATCGTCGGCTAACCCAAAAAAAGAGTAAATAAATAAATTTAAAGTAATCAGCCTTACCTATCCTCAGTGCAGTACGATCCCCATCTCCCCCCACCCCGCCTAATTTAATGCTGGATTTACTGCAAAGTGATGTGTTTGCTGATTTAAAAAGCGTTAAAGCCTGATGAAAACGAACGAAGAGGACGGGAAGCTGTACAGCAACGAAACTTTCAGGTTTTTTTGTTAACAAAAATATTAGTGTACAGCAACGAAACTTTCAGGTTTTTTTGTTAACAAAATTATTAGCGTCAGATGAGAAATCCGTATCTCGCCGTTTCTAACATGATCGCGTGATCGTTCATTTGCCGTATCGCAGTAGCAAAAGTTAGGAGACGGGTTTTTTTTATATGTGATGTGCAATATGTATACGTTTCAGTGCACCATGCATTCAGAATGTATAGTAGTGTCCTGAGTTTATGCTGCCTTTCCAACTGCACACGTCAATCGCATATTACTTTTCTATCCTCCTTCAACATTTCTGTACCAAACAACACGTCGAATTACTGATGCAGTGTTGGTGCTTCCTTGTTAAATCAGCGAACACCTTACTTTGCAGTAAATCCAGCATTAAATTAGGAGGGGTGGGAGGAGATGGGGATCGTACTGCACTGAGGATACATGAGGCTGATGACTTTAAATTTATTTATTTACTTTTTTTTTGTGTTA
>JAHWFP010081815.1:57152-79442 GCA_023313725.1 Lithobius niger
GTTGAGAACCCAGTCGTCCAGGTAGGTGCTGGCTTGGATTTGGTGTTATGAAGGTGTGCCAGTATTGGTTTGAGGACCAGTGTGAATATTCTTGGGGCTGAATTTAGGCCGAAGGGAAGACAACGGAATTTGTAAACCTTTCGGTTGTAGATGAAGCGAAAAAGGTGTGTGATCGCCGGATGGAGGGGCACATGAAGGTAGGCGTCTTCCAGGTCGATCGACCTCTCCGCCAAAGGAATCCCGCTTCCCGCCACCACAGATTGTTGTCACGCCTGCCCCGGCCCGTCAAGCCCCGTCTCCGGTCTACGGACTTGACGACGACGAAATCGTGGAGGTAGATCATGACAAAATAGTTTCTTTGCTGTGAAAGTACTATACCTGTCAATTTTTTGCATTGCTGTCTCAGTGATGCTGTTGGTTGCTTGAGACTTGAATTGCAGCCTCAGTCTACCCTACCACGCATGAGCGTGCGTGGTCCTCCCTATATAAGAGTGGCGGCTACGAGGGCTCGCTATATCTTTGTCTCAAGCTGCCATGCGTTCTGTTGGTTCCCTTCTTCTTCGTCCGTCCTTTTCCCCGGACGTTCGACCGACTCTCGCCCCTCTCGTTCTCCGCCGCCTGCAGAATCGTTCTCCTCCCGCTTAGCTGGATGCCGCTAAAACCCCATCACCGCCCACCCCCGCTCTTCGGCCCGCCTCCGGTCTGCCCATAGCCGGGACGCCGCCGACGAGACAGGGTTGTCTTTCGGCCTCTCCCCTCCCCCATGGAGGCCGCTGCGAACAAGACTATCCATTCACGGCCCGACCTTGGTTTCCTCGCCGTCTTTCACCCGACATGCTCTTGCCGCTTCTTCCCGGCCCGTCTCCAATCTACCTTAGCCGGACCGTCGCCGTCGAATTGGGATCGTTTCCTGCACCCCTACGTTGCGGTGTTTTTTGTCTCACCGGTCCTTCTATGGATTCCGTCACGAACTGGATCGCCCGCCGACGGCTCGACCTCCAGCCCCTCACCGTCTTTCGTCCGCCGTGTCCCGCACGCTCCGTCCCCTGCCTGTCTCCGGTCTGCCCATAGCCGGGACGTCGCCGTCGAGACGGTGTTATCGCTCGGACCCTTGCCTTCCCCGTGGAAACAGTTGTGAACGAATTCCCCCCCCCCCCCTTGACGGCCCAACCTCGGTTCCCTCGCCGTCTCTCGTCCGTCATGTTCTACGCTTCTTCCCCGGCCGTCTCCCTTCCTTTTTTTGCCAGCCGTCGCCGTTGAATTGGGATTGTTGTCCCTGCACCTCTATGCTACGACTTCATGTCTCACTGGCCCCTCGTTAACAACCGTTGCGAACTGGATCGTCCATGAACGGCTCGGCCTCCAGCTCTCTCGCCGTCTTTCGTCCGTCGTGTTCCGTGCTCCTTCCTCTCTACTCATAGAAGATGTTCCAGAGCTCCCATCTATGACCAACAACCCCACGGTTCCGGCCACTCCATTTTCCCCTACTCACGGAGATGACGCCGACTCGCCTCCACTCCAGGCATCCTCACCCTCATTTGCATCCGCTCTTCCTTTTCAATCTCCTCTCCCGCAAGAAGTCCACGACACTCCTACAGACTCACCACTTTTCGGCTAGGACACGGAAGATCCAATCGAAGTCGACTGTGACAAAATTATCCTAAACCTACGCCACAAATTACGTCTCAACATCCGCGCCCGAAAACAATACGAACGCAATGTTAAGAAGGTAAAACCCTACCTCTTACATCTCCAAGACTCTCTTGTTCAACAACACGACTCAATTATCAAACTATCCAAAGAAAACCAATCTCTGAAGTCGCAGATCTCAGGCCACATGAAACATCTCGCTGACCTGGAATTGGCCGAAGCTCTACGCAAGAAAACCTCCCAACAAGATTCTGACGCTCCTCCATCTTCTGGGCCTTGGAAACTCCACGGAATGGACGATCTGCACCGCTTCCGATCATCTTACCCCAGAGCTACCCTCTTTCGACATCCTGCCCCCTTCTCATTTTTAAGGGACCCAAGATAAAAACAGGATTTCCCAACACGCCCAGTCGAGTTCACCGACTTCGGCTTATCATCTACAACTACAATTACGGCCACGCCGCAGGATTCAACTCAGTCCCACATCTCAAACTCGTGGAAAGCCATAACAAATGCATCACTTTCGCATGACCTACTAGCCTACTCACTATGGCAGTTTGACAATGCTACCAATTCCCATCCATTATTCCCGAATATGGCTCCTCTCTCCACAACCCCGTCCCCTGAAATCCCTTGCACACCTTGTAGATCCAAGGCACGTTATGATTGCCTAGGTTTACGTTCCAACCCACAGTAAACTAAATCACCATGAACCTAGGCCCCGTTTCCCCTCTCTCGGACTGGGCCCTTCAAAAAAAAAATTTTTTTTCGTACATATTCTGTAACGTTTCGATTTTTCTCTAATCATTTTTATCGTAACTTAACTTCTTCAAGTCGCCTTCTGGGCCCTCCCATTGTAACAGATATCAGGAACGGCCAGCAAATTTCTTTTTCCTTTTGAAAAAAAAAATATATATATATAATACATAGCCTACATACACATCATTTCAACAAAATTGTGTCCAAAACACCCCTGAAAAAAAAAGGGGGAATTCAAATAACTCTGAACCAGCCTCTCCTTGGCATCACTAGACTATCGTTAGGACGACCACTTCATTCGTTCATCTTCGCACTTCCAAGAACAATCCACTCACAAGCAGTGCTCTGCCACACCACCTTTTCTGTTGTGATCGTGCAATCCACCCACCCGTCTCCAAGATGAAGCACACACCGTCATTCTGGAGAGGATCCACCTACAACAACTACCATAAGGTAAATGTCACCTCCTTCCCTCTTTTGTAAACAGTTCAATTTTTCCTGACACCTTAACAAAGGAGAGAATGATGCCTCTTAAGGGCACTCATACGCCCTCTGCTACTAACTTAGGTGACTCACCGCCTCAGTACCCCAGGGAACTCAGTCAAAAGGTGCCCGCCACCTAATTTGACGAGGTCAGCCTGTCAATGCAAAAAATTGACAGGTATAGTACTTTCACAGCAAAGAAAGAACATTTTGCTTGCCCTCGGCCAGGCCGGCTAAAAATGGTTTCTTTGCTGTAGAAAGTACTATACCTTAGGCCCCTCCCTGTCTCCCCTCACATGTCACCTTTTGACGTAAACGTGAGACAAAGAGATGACGAGCCCTCGTAGCCGCCACTCTTATATAGGGAGGACCACGCACGCGCATGCGTGGTAGGGTAAACTGAGGCGGCAATTCAAGTCTCAAGCAACCAACAGCATCACTGAGACAGCAATGCAAAAAAATTGACAGGTATAGTACAGCAAAAAAACCATTTTTAGCCGGCCTGGCCGGGGGCCGGCAAAATGTTCTTTCTTTGTTGCCAAAACATCTTAACCTGATAATTTTAGCATTACATTCCTCGAATGTGATGTTTCCCTGGAGGTTTCTTCCGGTGCGCAGCCGCCTGCTTGCATGACCCTACTGTGCATGGGCGAGTCAGTACTCCCTTATAAAAGCAACATCGCGCACGCTATCGGCATTCATTTTCCTCCAGACGTGTCTCCACACCACCTCGCGCCGGAGTTCCCCGGTCTTTCGTACGGAAACTTGGATTCTACCCGATGATGGCTGCCGCATCCGAAGCTCCCACTTCGCTCGCTGCTCCCTCTCATGCTCTCTCTCTCGTCCGCAAACTACTGCTTTCTCCCTCGGCAATCGCTGGATCTCCGCCCTCGACCTCGCCGCCGTCGGCTCGATCCCTGCTGCCTCCTTCTTCGAAGCAAGCGCCAACGCCTTCTCAGATTCTCCCTTGCAACCCGGCCAACGCACCCCACCGGCCGAACCCTTGGACCTCTCGGCTCTACAAGAGGACTTTCTACGGGCTAAAGTCGTCTACCGTGACGCCAAAAGATCTCTACAACAGGCCGTTGCAGCGTCTCGCTCGCCCGCCCGCAACTCTCCCTTGGACTTATCATCCAACTCTTCCCGGAAGGGTCGAAGCGTCTCCCGCAGCATAGTCCGGAATATCGTCCAGGAAACGGTCCGTGAGATGCAAGACAATCCCATGCCGCCTCCCTCCTGCACGTCTTTGGCCCGACTCGCCTGCACGCAAGCCTGGATAGCTTCGGCCTCCAGCCGTGACTCCCGCAAACGAGGATCGACGTCTCCCTCTGGCGCTCAGAACGCAAACCGTCTCTCTCTCGCCCGCAAGCTTCTCCTCCTGCCGCCCCCTCGGCTACCAATGAAGGTCTGCCGCCCACCATCCAACTCTCGTCCGGCAAGCGGATCCACTTCTCGGACGCCGCCGCCGACGACCAGACATTCCCGCTGGCTTCGCTCCTAAAGACGGTCGAAGAAACCATCCCCGATTGCTTCCTCTTCAAGCCTGCACAGTCGGCTGACGCTCCCGTGATCAACTGTGGGCTGAAAACTGGTTTCGGCTTTGCCCTAAGAGACAAAGACACCAAACCCCGCAACCTCCTAAGGCAATCCACCACGCTGCTAACCTGCCTCCTCCGCAATGAAGGCTCCCTGCTCGGCAAAGGCGACCCACTCGTCCTCGACAAGGAACCACCACCACCTCGACCGGGCCGTGAAATCAGCTTCTTTCGTCCGCTAGGCGATGGCGCTACGAACCCGAACAACTTCGCCACCTATCCAGAATGCGAATTCTTAAGCTGTGAAGTGAAGATGGATTTCGGCACCGCTCTATCAATCCCCAAGAAAGCGGACATCCCAACTTTCATCCTCTATGAAAATGACAAGTGCCTTCGGCTGAGTATTCGTGCCGCTTCACAAGCCAACGTTCTCAACACTGCAGTGAACGCCCTATGCGAGAAATTATCTCCGGATGCAAGTTCCGATGAAATACGCAATCTTTCGTCCCTAATCACGCAACTCTTTCAGAAGGCAAGCTTCTCCACGTTTCATTCCATCAATTGGGCCACCAGAGCCCTTCTCAACAACACTCTACTCCTCCGGGATATTGCTTTTTCGTCCGCCAACAACTTGAATGCCTCCACGATGCACCGACTCCGCAACCAGCCCATCCACGAGTCTGACACGTCCTTCCGTGGTCTCATCCCAACTCTTGCTCCTCATCTAGACATCTCTAGGAAACCCAAACCGCAAAAGCAAGTTCCTTCTCTCTCTCGTCCGGGGTTCAGGAATAAGCTGTCCTCCGCAGGACAACTGGAACAAGCCACCGGCTTCCCCTCAGCCTCTCCGTCTCAACGACTCTCGTCCGAGAAACTCGCAGCCCTTTCGGACGGACCAGCCTCGCTCTCGTTCCACGCAACCAAAAACGAGCCACCACTCCAGGCCGACGAAGCCGCCACTCATCACCAGGGGGTAGAAGCGTCTTTTGCAAGAACCAACAATGACGCCTCCCTCCCATCCTGCCTTCCAGACGGCGCAAGACTACACCGATTCTTCCCGGCTTGGCGACATCTTACATCAAACCCAGAAGTCCTTTTCATCATCGAACACGGCTTTCGTCCGGAATTCCTGTCGAAACCACCACTTCTCCCAACACCACCTTGGGAATTTTCCCCGCCTATAACAACATCACTTTCATTCGAAGTCTCAGAACTCCTGCGGAAAGATGCAATAAGAGAATGCTGCAAACCAGGCCCGGGCTTCTACAGCTCCATTTTCACCCGACCAAAGAAGTCAGGAGGCTCCCACTTGATATTCAACATGAAACCTCTCAACAAATACATCCAAAACGATCATTTCAAAATGGAAACTCTCGAATCAATCCGTCTTTTGTTCAAACAAAACGACTGGACAGTCTCAATCGACCTGGAAGATGCTTACCTCCACGTCCCACTCCACCCGGCTATCATCCACCTCTTTCGTTTCATCTACAACCAAAAGGTCTACGAATTCCGCTGTCTTCCCTTCGGCCTAAATGCAGCCCCCAGAATTTTCACGACGGTTCTCAAACCTATATTGGCAAACCTACACCAAAACGAAATTCAGGCCAATGCTTATCTGAACGACTGGGCCCTCAACAATCCGGACCCTCTCACACTGGAACGAAACAAGGACAACACCATCTTCCTGTTAAACCAACTGGGCTTCTGGGTAAACTACTCAAAATCTTGCCTAATACCAGCACAAGTCTTTACCTTTCTAGGAGCCTCTTTCGACCTCCGCACAGCAAGAATCGCCCCCTCCCCGGAACGGATAGAAGACTCCTTCTCCACGCCCGCCACTTTCGGTCGAAGACAAGTTTTTCTCCACGAGAACTAAACTCTGTCATCGGGAAAATGGACGCAATGGCGAACCTCGTCCCCTATGGCCGATGGATGGTAAGACCGCTTCACCACCACCGCATCGACAACCAGACAATCAATCAGGACTCCCCGGACATACAAATCCCCATCAGTCCCAGCTTTCCTCTGGACTCCCTCCTTTGGTGGTCAGACATCACCAACCTCACAAGGACACTGCCGCTTCACGAGCAACGCCCCGAGCTGCTCATTTTTACGGACGCCTCAAAGACCGGCTGGGGTGCCCATCTCGGCACACAAGAAGTCTCAGGCCTTTGGCCCCCAAACTGCACAGATCACATCAACTACCTCGAACTTCGTGCAATTCTACTTGCCCTTCAACATTTCCTTCCGAAAATCAGAAACAATTCAAGTTCAGTCCGACAACACGACTGCCCTAGCCTACATAAGGAAAGAAGGTGGAACGAAATCCAGATCTCTCCACAGCCTAACGTCAGAAATTTTCAACCTCTGCATACCGCACAACATCACACTCCTTCCCCTCCACATCCCAGGCAACAGGAATGTGATTGTCGATTCTCTGTCACGCCAGAAGCTGCCGACAGGCGAATGGTGCCTCAAGAAATCCATATCTCTCTTCACCATCAGGGGCACCCCGATGATAGACCTGTTCGCCACGAAGCACAATGCCAGACTTCCCCTCTACATAAGCCCAATCCCAGACGACACAGCAGTGGCAGTAGACGCTCTGACGTTCCCATGGCACAACCTATTCGCCTACCTCTTTCCTCCCTTCAAGCTCCTTCCACAAGTTCTCCTAAAAATCCAAGAAAGCCAGAGCTTGTTCCTGCTCATAGCCCCCCCTATGGCCATCGGCAGCGTGGTTCCCGCTCCTTCTAGAACTTCTAGTCGACACTCCAAGAAATCTGCCTTCTCAACCATATCTTCTGTCCCAACAGAAAGGAACAAAGCTACACCCGAACGTACCAAACCTCAACCTACACGGGTGGCTACTATCATCAAACTCCTCAAAAAGGCTGGAATTCATCGTGAAGAGGCCGAACGCATTGCCTCAAAGGCAACCAGGGATTCCACTAACCGGATGTACGACATTGGTCCAAATGGATTCGTTGGTGTATCACAAAACAAGCTAATCATATCAACCCACCTCTTCCCACCCTTCTAAACTTTTTCAGAGACCTGTTCAACGTCGACAAACTCAAAGGCTCTACAATCCTTGTATATCGCTCGGCTCTAAACACCGTCTTCAAGGCTGCCAACAACACTAACTTACTTGACGACTACCGAATCTCAGCCCTCTTACGCTCATACGAAAATGAAAGACCCACTACCAGAAGGTCAGTAACAGACTGGGACCTTTCACTCGTCCTCCAGTCCCTAACGTCTGTACCCTATGAGCCCCTACAGGACACTTCCCTTCATCTCATGACCTGCAAGACAGTGTTCCTCGTCACCTTAGCAGCCAGCCTTCGGTGCTCTGAAATTCAAGCCCTCTCAGCGGACCCAGCATACTGCATCTTCGGATCCAATTTTTCCTCCGTCAGTCTCTATCCTAGATCAACATTCAGAACAAAAACACAAAAACCTTCGGAACCACCGAAACCAATCTCTTTCCCGGCTCTATCCACCCTAGTTGGAAACGAACCTGAACGCCTTCTATGTCCAGTCAGAGCTCTACGCTTCTACCTAGCCCGGACACGGCATGAAGACATTCGCCGTGGAAGAAACCAACTTTTCCTTCCTATTGACCCCCAATCTGGCGAAACATCAACAGCCATGGTATCGAAATGGATTAAGAAAACGATCGAAGCAGCTTATGACAAAACTCAGAATGAAAGCATGAGAGTGACGGCCCACGAAGTGAGAGCGGTCTCCACATCATGGGCCCACCACAACGCTATTCCAATAGAAGAAATCCTGGCAGCAGCGTCTTGGCGACATCAATCGACCTTCACCTCCCACTACCTGAGGGACATGTCAAGAGAAGAATCCGGACTACACCAGCTGGGACCAATCGTCGCAGCCAGAACCATGGTCAACCCCCCATTAAGCACTCAGAACATAGAAGCAAGCCATCCATGAGGTAAGCAAGCCACCCAGCTGGACGCAAGCCACCCAGAAGGAAGCAAGACTCTCAAACGGCCCTTTTCAGGGCCACCAAATCCTACGAAAGAGACCAAGTTCCTGTCATTTCACCTGTTCTGAATAAAGTGCACATTTTTATTTTGTTTTTTCCAGATAGAAGATTTTTGGGGGAACGCCTGCTTGCACCCCAGAGCACCTTTTAAGGCGGTGCCCGCCACCGAACTTGACGAGGTCTGCTGATAATGCTAAAATTATCAGGTTAAGATGTTTTGGCAACAAAGAAAGAACATTTTGCCGGCCCCCAGCCAGGCCGGCTAAAAATAGTTTCTTTGTGCCTAAAACATACTTAACCTACTCCCGCCCTGCCTCCCCTCTCGAGTGACCGCCTGACACATTGAGAGAAAAATGAATGCCGATAGCGTGCGCGCTGTCGCTTTTATAAGGGAGAACTGCCTCGCCCATGCGCAGTAGGGTCATGCAAGCAGGCGGCTGCGCACCGGAAGAAACCTCCAGGGGAACATCACATTCAAGGAATGTAATGCTAAAATTATCAGGTTAAGTATGTTTTAGGCACAAAGAAACCATTTTTAGCCGGCCTGGCTGGGGGCCGGCAAAATGTTCTTTTTACTCTCCGCCACAAACTTCACTTGAATGACAGGGCCATGAAGCAGTTTGACAAAAACACAAAGAAAGTCATACTTGCTTCACTTGCAGGACACCTTCTTCCACCAACACACCACGATCTGCAAACTGAAGGAGGAGGTAGAGTCACTTAGAGCCCAAAACGCTGCCCAATTTAAGCAGTTAACGGTCGACATAATTACAAAAGCCGTACACAAGGAAGCTGTTCCCCCACCACACACAAGTCTCAATCCACTTTCAATTCTCCAACCGTGGGTGCTAGAACCAATTGACGTCACGCACAACATGCACCGCTCGTATTCCCGTCTGAGCCGCTTTCTACATCCCGCTCTTCAAGCCGCTCACTCCGATCCACGCTTAAAGCCGGAATTTTTTCCATCACAACCAGTAGTTATTGTCGATTCCATTCTCGCAACTCAACAACCAGTTCAAAGTTCCTGAATCCATTCTCCACCTCCAACAAACCAACATTTCAGAAGCATGGAACTCCATAAAAACGTCATCCATTGCCCACAACCTACAAATGTATTCCCTCTGGGAATACGATAATTCGAAATCCTCGAAACCTCTACACCATGACATGGTTGGCCTTTCAGAAACTCCTATAACGGACATTCACCGTACCCCATGCAGGTCTAAAGCCAGACAATACTGCATGGGCCTACGATCTCACCCCACTCGCCCCAACTAGAAAGGGGACCACTAGCCGGCCACATTTATCCATTTTCAAAAAAAAAACACTCTTGGATCTACACCTCAAAATTTTCAAGGACATCTTACGTCATCACTCGGCTAACTTTGCAGCAAAAATCGGTCTGTTAAAGCCTCCTCTCCATCCTGAGCGAAGACATTAAGACTAAAGAATCCACTGGCCAGCTAGTCCATTGTACATGGATTTCTCTACATAACAAAAAAAAAACTAAAAAAAAAAAAGACGAAGAAATGGGAAGAATAGCAAACCAAGCCTTTCAATTCCGAACCTCTTCACTACACTCTGGCTGTCCGACCCATCTCACCTATTCATCTGGCTCCTGCAAATGAAGTATTCAAGGTAATGTCACCTCCTCCTTCTTTTCTCCCCTTTAACTTAAAAACAATTTCACGAAGGGCGGGAAATTCATGCAAGAATGTTCCATCTCTGAAGGATGACCCCTCACTCTCTCAGAGAACTCCACTAGGTGACAAATCACCCACCTCAAAACTTCAGGGAACTCGCTCAAAAGGTGCCCGCCGCCTAATTTGACGAGGTCGGTCTGTCAATGCAAAAAATTGACAGGTATAGCACTTTACAGCATAAAGAAAGAACATTTTGCCGGCCCCTCTCAAGTGCTCTACCTAAGGCCCCTCCCTGCCTCCCCTCTCAAGTCACCTTTTGACTATGCTGAGAGACAAAGAGATGGCGAGCCCGCATAGCTGCCGCTCTTGTATAGGGAGGACCGCGCATGCGCATGTACGGTTGGGTCACTGAGGTGGCAATTCAAGTCTCAAGTCCAACAGCATCATTGAGGCAATAATGCAAAAAATTGACAGGTATAGCACTTTTAACAGCAAAAGAAACCATTTTTAGCCGGCCTGGCTGGGGCCGGGCAAATGTTCTTTCTTTATTGCCAAAACATATTAACCTGATAATTTTGCATTACATTCCTCGAATGTGATGTTTCCCTGGAGGTTTCTTCCGGTGCACAGACGCCTGCTTGCATATCCCACCACGCATGCGTGGCACGGTTCTCCCTAATAAAAGCGAGAGCGTGGACGCTTTCGCCATTCATTTTCCTCCAGAGATGTCTATACGCCACCTCGCCCCGTGGTTCCCCGCCTGTCGTACGGAGTTTGGATTTAACGCCGAAGATGGCGCCGCTTCCGAAGCCTCTGCTTCTTCTGCTCTTCTCCCAACACCACCTGATGTCGCCCTTCAACAGGGTGTCGCTCCTTCTGCATCGCCTCTCCTTCAGGGACATCGGACACCGCCTACTGCCCCTTTGGACCTGTCGTCCCTACGGAACGATCTCCAAGCCGCCAAGAAACTACTGTGAAGCTTAATGACATCTTCAGGTGCGGAGACATCATCCATGACACCGTGCGTCATCTACTCGATGCCGCCGTCGCCGTGTTCATCACCGATCCGGAATGCCCATACTCAAGACTGGTCGCGTCCACATCCAGCCACGAGTGGCTCAAATGTAGTGCGACTTCCCCTCTAGCTGCCGCCATTAAGCAAAGACCGCACGACACCCCTCTGTCGGCCCTCCGGTCGTGAAGAGGGTTTATTCCCGGACGAATCAACCGACGACACGTCTCTGTCGCTCGAAGAACACGCAACTCATTACCGCCCGCCACTCGCCTCGACGGCACGCTCGCCCTCCCGGCCACTTCCCGCACCAGATTCCCGGATGTGACGTGTTGCAGACAACCCGCCTTACTACCGTTATCGACTACGATGATTTCCGGAAACGGTTGGATTTGCTACTGAGTTTTGGTTACACGATGTCACCACGTTCAAATTTTCAAACGACAGGATCAAAACTCAAGGCCTCGTTCGAGTGAAGAGCCAACACTGTTCCTGTTTCTGCAGCCTATCAGACAACAGTTTTCTATCCATACTGCTAGCTTGTCTCACTCGTGGCTAATCCCTCGTTTGAGTGAAGAACCACGACGGAAGCCATCAACACCTCCTGCTGTTTGCTGACCCCACGTGTCGTGCGCAAATTAGGCCGACTACTGCCGTCCACTGCTGCTCGTCTCACTCGTGGCTAGGACCCACGTTTTTGAGTGAATCATGTCGGAAGCTGTTACACCTCTGCTGCTTGTCTCGAACGTGGCTTTCCCCACGTCTCGAGTGAACACCACGTCTCCTGTTGCTGCCCACTGCTGCTCGTCTCACTCGTGGCTTGAACCCACTTTTTGAATGGACCAAGACGGAAGGCATTTGCACCTCTTGCTGCTTGTCTCGATCGTGCTAACCCCACGTCTCGAGTGAAAATCAAATCACCTGCTGCTGTCTACTGCTGCTCATCTCACTTGTGGCTTGAACCCACGTTTTGAGTGAACCAAGACAGAAGCCGTTTGCACCTCTTGCTGCTTGTCTCGACCGTGGCTAAACCCTCGTCTCAAGTGGAAATCAAGTCACCTGTTCCTGTCCACTGCTGCTCGTCTCACTCGTTGCTATTCCACGTTTTCCGTAAAGAACCAAGATGGAAGTCGTCCACACTTCCTGCAGCTTGTCTCGTCCGTGGCTAACCCCACGTCCCGAGTGAAAATCAAGTCAACACTTGCTGTCCACTACGGCACGTTTTGAGTGGAGAAAAAAGACGGAAGCCGTCAACATCCACTGCCACTCGTCTCGTCCGTGGCTGACCCCACGTCTCGAGTGATATCAAATCGTCACTTGCTGTCCACTGCTGCACGTCTCACTCATGGCTAAATCCCAGGTTTGGGTAAAACATAAAGACGGATGCCGTCTACACCTCTTTCTGCCTGTCATGACCGTGATTGTCCCACGTCTCGGGCTGCATGTCTCATTCCTGACCAAAACCCAAGCTTCGAGTGAAGAAGCGTTGTTGGACGCCATCTGCTCTCCTCCTTCTTGTCTCGTCCAAAGCTAATCCCGTGTCTTAAGTGTAACTCGAGTCATCCGTTGCTGTCCATACTGCTGCTCGTCCAACATGGCCAAAAAAAAATATATAATTATATACCCCACGTCCTGAGTGAAGATTCAAGTCGAAAGACGTCTCCATCTTTTGCTACTAGTTCGCCCGTGGCTCACCTCACGTTTCACACGTAAAACAAGTCTTCAGCTGCCATCCACACTGATGCCCGTCTCATTCCTGGCTACAACTCATGTTTCAAAAAATAAAAAAAATAGTGAGTGCCACGCCATCACTAGCTGCTTGTCTCGCCCATGACCACCCCACGTCTCAAGCAGAAATCAAGACATCATTCACGACGACACTTGCCCCTTCCCTCCAATGGAGGGAAGGAGAATTCATTTCCGGACGACACAACCAGCGACTCGTCCCTGCCGCTCGGACCTCCTTTCAAAATCGTCGAAGATACCGTATTGGTCTGCTTCTTATGCTGCATAAATACAAAACTGGCTATTTTTGCATTATTGTGCCAATGATGTTACCTCACGAGTGGAAGCTGCCTGACCTCGTCATCTCCTTGCCTCAGTCACCATCGATGACGGCTGCTTCATGTGCCTAAAGCGCCCCCCCCCCCCCGACCTAAAAAACCTTACCAAGGGAAATAAATTCACCATGGCTCCCTCCCGTTGTTTCCCGGGTTCGTTCCACATCCGAACCGACCATTCTTCTTCCCGCACTCTTGCGGTTCCCTTCACGGCACGGCGGTCCTGACGAGACTTCTTCTATCTAATCCTCCTGTCATTCCTTCGCTTAGCCATCCGTTCGTTGCCTATCGTCTCATGTCCGATTCTTCGGCTGTTAACCCGAGTCTGCCGCCTACGACAACCACCCGTCATCCGCTGTGTCGCGTCGACACCATGTCTTCCTCACGTCGGACCACCTCAATCCATACATCCACTTATGGTTTGAATCCTTTCTCAGACGACAACCCTTTGTCGTCCCCGAAGCACGTCCTGTCTAACAACGCACGATTTGCACCCTGTCGCACGGCCGACATCCTCTTTGCGCCCGAGTCTGGCATCAATTACCGACTCTGTCATCCATGTCATCACGCACGACGGCTCTAAATCGCCCCGCTGGGGCCTTCATCCTCCTTGGCGACATTCTGCCCAAGTTTCTCAGCGTCGTCGTCACCACTCACCCAGCACACCGTGTTCCTGTTGTCCGGCCTCTCGCCACATCGGGAAGCCCCAGCTCCGCCGAGTTCAACTCATGGCAGCCACCAAGCTCCCTGAAAATTCCGTCATTGACTCACGTCATCAACTACATCCACAATCACGTCGTCCGTTCACATTATTTTGTTCATGACCTCATCGTAACAAACGACCAACTGTCGGAGCCCAAACCTGACTTCGACCCACACCAGGCCTGAAAACACCGGTTCTCATCCTTTTTACCAAACTTGGCCAACGACAGGCCTATCAGGCTCTCGCACCAACAACCACCTCGGCTGCCGGCTGCCGCCAGCTTCACGAGGAGTTGGTTCCGCTCCCACAACATGTCGTGGCGCTACCGGTGGCCCCTGCCACCTGCCGGCACTTACCACTCGACGTCCCGCCGCACCGATCCCGGTCGTCCGACCGTCTCTCTGTCATCTAGCTCTGCGCACACCTCGTCGTCTGTGTCGCCAAACGACGGGCCTGACAAACTCTCAACGGCCGCCTTATAGGCCGGCTATACATCGACTCCACGAGGAGCTTCTGCACCCACGACACGTCGTTGCACTGCCGATGACTCTGCCACCTGTCGGTGCTTAGCGCCCGGTATCTCTTTAGCCTGGATCCCGACCCGTTTGACGCACTACACGTCCGCTTGTGTCACTCGCCCTACCTACCGTCCCGACTTGCGGACTCCATTTCTTTAACTGTGGCTTGCGTCCGGCATCCAACGTTTAAGCTTTCCCACACGACCCTCACACCAACGAGTCCGGTCAAGCCCTGTCACTCGAATCCACCACATCGTATGCCCATCTGACGGCTGTGCCGCCTCCCCTCAGCCATACGACTCGCTGCCATCATATTGCTCGCTACTTCCCAGCCCACCACACCACCATGCGGCCGTAAGGGATCAAGCTTATCCAACTCACGACCGATATAAGCTTGCACAAAACAGCTCTCTCCACATCTTAGTTTTAAAAAAAAATAGACAAGAAGAAAGGAACCACCTTCTTGTCCTCACTGACTCACATCCGAACGGAATTCCCACAACAATGGGACCACACAGGAATTGTATGACCAACGCAGCAACTCTTACAATCGAGGCAAACCCCACAGAGTCAACCCACGACAAGGTCTTCCAACCGAAGTGATTCACACACCAGCATTTTGAGGGAATCCATCGACCTGCCTCACACAACCAGACGAAAAGGTCGAAAAGAAAACAGACTACACTGGCTGGAACCCATTGTCCCAGCCTGTACAGTAGTCGATCCCACTTAAGCACTCAGAACGAAGCAGTAGCAAGCCTTTCCATGAAGGAAACAACACCCATCCAGTTGGAAACAAGACCCTCACACAACGGTCCTTCTCATGACAACCAATCCCTACGAGAGAGATCCACGTTCCTATTTCTCGACTATTGTTCTGAATAAAGTGCAAAATTTTCTCTTCCAGATAAAGAATTTTTGGGGGAAAGCCTGCTTGCATCCCGGGGCGCCCGTCCAGGCGGTGCCCGCCACCTGTCTCTGACGAGGTCTCCTGATTATGCAAAATTATCAGGTTAATATGTTTTGGCAATAAAGAAAGGACATTTTGCCGGCCCCCAGTCCGGCCAGCTAAAAAGGGTTTCTTTTTGCCTAAAACATACTTAACCTTACTCCCGCCCTGCCTCCCCTCTCGAGTCACCGCATGACACATTGACAGTAAAATGAATGCTGAAAGCGTCCACGCTCTCGCTTTTATTAGGGAGGACCGCGCCGCGCATGCACGGTGGGATATGCAAGCAGGTATCTGCGCACCGAAAGAAACCTCCAGGGGAACATCACGTTCGAGGAATGTACTGCAAAATTATCAGGTTAAGTATGTTTTCATAGGCAAAAAGAAACCATTTTTAGCCGGCCGGACTGGGGGCCAGCAAAATGTCCTTTTTTTTTTAATGGCGTGTCCATTTTTATTGATACCACACAACGGTTTTGGCGGAAACCACAAGCTATTGCTTTTGTTGAATAAATTTTCGGATTAATTTAAACTTCAAAAATAGCCAACCAAGACAGCTACGACGAGGGATGGTAGTTAGAGCTGTGCAGCGAAGCCCAACCTAGTAGAGCCAGTGCGATGGAGCCTCAAGCATCGTTGTATCTTGGACTTACATACTATCATACTGCATGGTTGTATTAACCTGAAATCCTGCTGTTGAAAGCAGCGGTGACATGTTTTCTTTTTTGGCAGACATAATTGAAAAATAACGCTGCAAAAACTATCGAAAACAAATGAATAATTCTACGTCTTAACACGCGGAAAAGATGAAATCATTTCTTTCCCACTTTTGGGGTGAGGGTTGATGTGATGGCTGCAGTTATGGCGGTAGATGGCGATTTTTATAAGGAAAACTAGGATTTCCGATTATTTGTTTATAAGCCAGGGAACAATTGTACCGAATTTAAAGTCATTTTGCAGGTATAGACCGATCTTGGAGAAGTCGTTGGTGGCAAGCGTTTCACCCCCCCCCTCTCTCTCCTCCATTTCCAATACTTGCGCACTCACCACGACCATGGAGCTGTGGGTATATAAGTCCATGGCGCGACATTGCCCTAAATCAATAAGGTTCAAATCTAGATTCGAAGTTGGCCACAAGCGGCGCACTGATATACACCTCAGGCTGGGAATAATTATTTTGTAACTTACAACTGGATTAAAAGTGATGGTCAGCCTACATTTCTTTTCAACAGCCGCCTGCTACAGCAAATTTCGTGTAATTTTTTTCTAATTTACGAAAGACTAAACATTAATAACCCAGCAAAATAGTACTTCGTTTCAGACCCTTGTTGATCCCTGTATTTGTAAAAGGGCTGCTGATTCTTTACTTCCTAGGCAAATTGGCAACGAGCGAAAGGCTTTAAAAAATGTGTCAGGATGTCAGATTTCCAAGAATTACATATTCTTGACCTACGAAGCAAGTCAGCCAACAACCCTTTAACGACCCTTTTACAGTAGGCCTAACTGATTTGAGTTTACATCAGAGTCATTAAAATTTAAAATAAATTAATTAAATAAACAACCTAACTTGATCGCATGGTTCGCACTATGTGTCCTATCGTGAAAACTGATGTGACTCCATTAAAAACAATATTGACATTTATTTACAACCAACACACATGGTAATTTTACATCCAATCCTTTTAGCCAAATTTAATTGACCAAAATTAATGACCTCTTCGTTTACAAACCTTTACAAAACTACTCGCCTCCTCACTAGGCTTGTGAACAAGCTCTATTTAAATTCATTTTCCTCAGTCCATCTTCAACATTCTTGATGGTTTGTTTACAAACTTTATTATGTGTAATTGTAAAATGAACACTCCTAGCTTAACTGGTGTGTTTGTGTCTATATTAGCTAATTAAAACATAGAGCATTTTTCTATCGAACTAAGGTCACATCGTTTTCCTTTTTTTCGAAAAAATATAAATTACTGTTAATTGCTTTGCAAAAACATAACGTTTCTAAAACCTTTCTATTTAATACTCACGTCAGCATTTTTGACTGTTGACTTGAATGACCGCCTCTTTTGTGTTCTCAATGCATCTTTTTGGGCCTCTAATCGTGTGTGATTAAGATTGCCTCGAGCAGCCAGGAAACGGGGCGGGGCTGGAGCCTTTAAAAAACGTGTCCTACTTCATTGCGGTCGGGAAGCCAAGAGAGCGAGCAACAGGTCTTAACAAGCTAGATCTCGCAAAACTTTCACCCTTACGTCATGGTATTTTCTTGGCTGCTGATTGGTCAAACGTCTGTGTCCAAACCATGTGACCTTAATTCTTCTTAACTTAATTATTTAACTTAATTATTTCTTTTAATGCTTTATATATTTGATTGCAATTTGCAATTATAGTTTTTAACAACATAAAATCATTACGCATTTTAACGTGAATATTTCTGTACTTAAAGCTGAAGGAGTCTAATGCAATGTAGACTAGCAGTGCTCAGTAAAGCAAGCGTTCACTAGTTGTTTTCTGGGCTGTTACATCACCCTCACTTCAAATCCAAAATTGTCCCCAATTTTTGGTACTGTCTCTCATGTCCACCGAACATAAACAACCTAGGCTAGCGAAAACAGACGCAAAAGGAAAAAATTGCAGCACGTCACAATCAAAGATATTCGAACATATTACAGAAACAGCTCGTAAGCCGCGAAAACACAATATTTTCACTCGAAATAGACGAAAAACCGTAAGCATTCGTCGAAAGTTCGAATGTCCCAATAACGCTTACAACTGAACATTAAAACAGCTCAGACTGAAGTACTGAAAAACCAAAACAATGAAACTGACATTAATGCCTCCAAAGGCACGCAAAGTCCGCCTTCACATTTCATGTTGCAGACAAAAAATTGTACTTTTTTGAAGAGTATTCATCACATGTCGCATCTGAGTCCAAGTCGTCTAGAAACAACTGTTCTTCCAGCCTTAACTCCCATTCTCGATAATGGTGGAGGGGGGAGAAGCTGTCTCCCCGTCTTAAATCCCCATTCGAACATCCAACATCCGGGCCTGTTCCAGAGAGGGGGGGGGGCATGATGTATGCATCCACCAGCCTTCTCCCTCAAACGACAAAAAAAAACTTCCACAGAACTCGCAAACTCGGCCGACACAACGTATGTCAGCACAAACTTCTCAAATTCAACGAACTGCACTGAAAGGGCTCGTAGCACTGAAGGGCTACCGAAAAACGTTTAAGCACTGAAGGGCTTTAAAACACTTTTACGCACTGAAGGGCTTCCAAAACACTATTTCAAGCAGTGAAGGGCTTGTAGCACTGAAGGGCTATCATAAAACTTGTTATAAGTACTGAAGGGCTTGTATTCTCACCAACCATTGAACCTTCATGTCGAAGAAAAAATAACTTTGTCTCACTTCCCCATTACCCTCTAAACTGTAGTAACTACTTTACTCAACTACACACGCATTAACTGCAATTTTTATAGTTTTGCTCTTGGTCTCGCTTACGTAAATTTTCCTTTCTCTCAGTTTTTTTTTCCTTCCCCGTTTCACTTTTCCTTCTCATTTTTGTCTTTCCCATTCCTTTCTGGCACCTTTTTTTTTTCGCCCCCTTTTCCTGCCCCGCCCCAAGTTTTCCGAACCACCCGAGGCAATCATAGGCAATGACTGCCTCATTTATAATCACACTTGGCCAACAAAAGTGTAATGTCCTTGACGGGGACACACCTTAGCCCAGCGTGGGCACCAATGGTAATAAACACACGGACTACCAGAGTGTAGGCTACAGCTGATAAGACAGCGAACTTCCTGTTTACTTGTCTTTATATACAAGGAAGTCATGTGATGCACTTAAGACCATATACAATTATGGAACAGCCTATTAGTAGTTAAAGGGTATCTTGGTAGGGTTAACATATTGACATGAAATTGATGGCTGCCATTGTGGAGCACACAAGTGACGACTCCACAATGCAGCGAGCGAAGAAAAAAAACAGAAAAAAAAATCTAAGCCTAGCTGGAAATAAAATTATGATTACGAAGGCAAGATGTATTTTTTAGTGCACTACCTATTTTTAAAGAAAGATACATAATTTTTCGCTTTCGAGGAAAAACTAAACACTATTTTTGAAAGCTGTTTTACAAAATAAAGAACTGAAGATGTACATGATTAAGCAAAAAATTAAACATTAATAAACTGACTGAAAACTTACCAGTTTTAAATTTCTGTTTTGATTTCTGGAGCAATTTTACAATAAATTCACTTAAAATTTTCAGTGTTGTTGTTTTAATTTTCGTAGCCTTTTTTGGTTAATTTTCTTTTTGCAGCAACCATTTCTGCAGCTGAAACGCTACAGCGTTGCTGTGGAGGAACATCTGGCATTCGAGAACTCGGTGCCAAAGAAGTTGCTTTGGATTAGGCTTCACCGGAGTGGGAATTGCGGCTCCAAGCAATTTTTTGTTCCGATGTCAGAAGTGTTTAGGTACATGAAAAGACAAAAAGATACAAAAAAGATAAAATCGTGAAATCAATTTTTCACATGAACAACAAAATACACTTACATTTTTACCTAATTTTAAAGGTGGACATTTTTAAAATTAACAGAGCCGATTCTCTGCACGAATAACTAGGGGACAAAACGTTTTAGCGTTACTCGCTACAGTTTAAAAAGAACTATCATTTAATTCATATAAAACGGATTACAACAACAACAAAAAAGAAGTTGTAGCCAACAGGTAATTTTGCAAAAAAACTACAAATTGAGCTTGTCTGGAGCTCTACGCAGTCTCTTTGAACGATGAGCATTTTGAAGCTGCGCTGCAATGTCAACCTGTGTTGGTGATAGCATAGTTTGTTAGCATGACCTGGCTTCGGTGGTGATTGCTTAGTGGATGGTGACGTAATAATCGATGGAGATTGCGACCTTTCTGGCTTAGAATTTCCTTCAAGAGGGGCGCTGGTAGTAGCCAAAGGTGATTGGTTATTTACGTTAGCAGACTCATCCACTTCGTGTGCGTGGGGTAATTTCGCTGGAGATTTCCTGCCACCTGGTGATTTGCGATGTAAATTCTCAGGTGATTTTTCAAGCTGTTGGATTGGTGGAATTTTTCCCTCAGTAACAGAAATTGACTTTCTGGATTGGCCGAGAGATCGACGCTCAGGAACTACGTCAGCTGAACTTGGCTTTTCACGTTGTTTGCCGCCAAAAGACATGCATTTGAAATTTGAGTGATCTTGCTCATTATGCATGGAGGAATTACTGCTTTTCGCCGTAGAAACAAGTGCGTTTGGAGGCTGTTCTGGATAATCATTCTCGGCGGTATGTAACCTTAGCTGTTCGCGATGTTTGCGAATCGTCTTACCGTTAGTATCAACGATAGTATAGGACTGATTATCACATTTTTGGTTAACCATACCGACTGACCATAGCCTGTCATTTGTTGTTGAAAAGTCACGATACCAAACCTTTTCACCTATTTGATACGTTTTTAACTCACGATGGTGGGTGCTCTGTACTTGTTTTAATTGTTTACGGCGTACGGCTGCAATAGGGTCAGGGAACAATAAATCCAGCTGAGACTTTAATTCTCGGTTAAAATATAATTTTCCGGGTGTTGCTTGCGTGGTAGCGGAGATAGTGATTCGTGCTGATAACAAGTAAGAATTTATACTCTCTTGAATAGTAGACCCCTGTCGCCGCGCGGCCTTGTAGACTCTCTTGAAATTACAGACGTATACATCAGCCAAACCGTTCGTCCAAGGCGCAAAACTTGGCCCGGTCATGTGCCTAATTCCGTTGGATTTTAACCAATTTTGGAATTCTGCGGACAAAAATTGGGCAGCATTGTCCGTAACTAAGCTGTCCATTAAACCATATAAAGCTATATGATTGTTTAAAACGTCGATAACACGCGCGGACGTTGTTGACTTCATTTTATGCACAAAAGCAATTTTTGAATGTGCGTCTACAAGAATGAAAAACATGTAATTGTCCATCGGCCCCAAAAAATCAGCGTGTAAGCGATTATTTGGTTTTAGTGGATATTCCAACGTATGCTTAGGACCTGACGTTTGAGTATCTTTATACTCTTGACAAGTTTGGCATGATTTGACTTTATTTTCAATGTCAGAGTCAATCTTAGGCCACCAGACCTTTCTTCTAGCTAAATTTTTCAATTCAGCTATGCCTAAGTGAGCACTGTGTAGATCTTTCAAGATTTGTCTCCGCAAGGCCGTCGGCACCAGGACTCTATACCCCCAAAATAAGGTTTCGTTTTCGACAGAGATTTCAGCACGACGTGTGAAGTACGGTAACAGATCGGGAATTTCGCATTTGTCAGACCAACCATGGTTCACATAACGATAAACTTTTGAAAGGATTTTATCACGTTTACTTTCAAGAACGAGTGTCTCGTTTAAAACTGGAAGATTAGAAATAGTTTCTAAAGCAAGAATATTATACTGCTCTTCTGCTTTCTCGAATTCCTCGGTATTTGGGAGGGGAAGGCGCGATAAAGCGTCTGCCGTCAAATTAAGTTTACCGGGAATGTGTTCGAATTCGTAATCGTAAGCATTAAGCATCACTGCCCAACGCTGAACCCTGGCGGCTGCCATCTGCGGTATTCTTTTTTTAGGGCCAAAAATCCAAACTAAAGCCTTCTGATCAGACTGCGGGTGAATCGCTGACCATAAACGTATTCATGAAACCGTTTCACTCCCCAAGCCACGCTGAGTGCTTCCCGGTCAAAATGCAAGTAGCCTCTTTCCGCTTGAGTGAGTTTACGAGAAGCGAAAGCTATCGGTCGTGATTCACCGTTTTTCATGACATGCATCAGGCACGCGCCGACCCCGTAGGGTAGGCCGTCACAAACGAGTTTGAGCTTTAATTTCGGATCGTAATGAACCAGAACTTTAAATTTAAGAAATAATTCTTTTACTTTACTCACGGCTCGGTCGCATTC
>JAHWFP010081816.1:0-18075 GCA_023313725.1 Lithobius niger
AAAAAAGGGCAAAAAGAAGGCCAGGAAAGGGGTAGAAAGGGGCATATAAGGACAAAAAAGAAAGACAAGCTTAAAAAAGGATAAAAAAAAAAGACACGAGCAAAAGAAAAAAGGCCCCCCCAAAAAAACCTCAGCTTGCCCTTTAACAAAAGTTGCCCCTGCTCTATTGGTGGTCTGCGCACGCTACTGGACTGCCTGAGATGGAAATCGAACCCACGACCTTTGAAACCAAAGGCTGAGGCCCTACCGCTGAGCCAAAAGTCCGATTCCCCGCTTAGGCAGTCTGACACATAAGTCCAAAAGGCAACGTAAATAGGTTTGCATCTGTATTTAGTTAACTCTTATTGTGCTATCGGCTTTCCGTCTTTTTTTTTTCTGGATTTAACTTCTCTGGAGTATTATTCTGTTTTCTCTTTGTTCCAAAAAGTGGATTCAAATAAATAGCCGACATCTAGACACACGCTAGTGTGTCGCATCAAGTTAGGCAACAAACATCACAACAAACATCACATCAATTCAATTGTCAAGGTTGTAAACCATTGTAGCGCGACACCATAGCGTCAGTGTCTTATATCTTGAAGCATAGTTGAGCACATTTCAGGTGCTTGGGGGAAAATAATAAGGCGGTACTAAAGCTTAAATTGTGTTGAAATCGAGAGCAATGACTCACCTGACAAAAATTAACTCGTGTAGGAATGCCAGTTAAGCTGCTTTCAATGCAAAATCTGACCCTCAATAACATTGAAAATGTGTTACTAGTTACTAGCTAGCTAGTCCGCTCAACCCCATGTTAAATCCTATAGGGTCATTATTCATCGGTACCGCGATAACGGGAAGGCTTCCAGCTATGAAAATGGATGAATGGGTACAGTACAATACGAACTGCGTACCTTTTATGGTTTGAAGCAAACGGGCGTAACGGGGATGGCGTGAGAGGGCGCGTAAGTACGAAAATATTGTTGTAACCATTGTTAGTATTGTCGGCATCGTCTCTCATTGGACGGCCAAAGTTCGAACAATGAGAACGTGTATACTGACGTGCATGCCTAGACACACACTAGTGCATCTCGATAAATCTAAACTGCGCTAAACGAAAAGCAATGTAGCGAAAGTAGCAATGTTCTAGTGTAGTATAGTAGCAATGTTCTAGTATAGTTTTCATTTAATCTTCGAATTATTAAGCGGTGCGATTAACTTGGCGAATGTTTTGGTGTGTTGATATCACTTCTTTGAAGGGCCGAACCATTCGAAACTTGGCGGTTCCTTTTACGAGTTTTGGTTTTTGATATGATCTTGTAAGCTATGCTGAACTGTTGATTGTACTTACATTTTTAAAATTACACTTGTCATTTTTTTTCTTATCCCATTTGGCGCCCAGAACCACTACTCTCTCCAGAACAACTAAAGTGTCCGCGGCCTATCTTGAGTTCGCCCCAGAACGACACAGATAATCAATTGTATGTTTTTGGTAGCAGTGTGCCTTATTGGTATCCAAGACAGTTACAAAAACAATGGCGACCGTCGATTAATGTCGCCCCTCTCCAGGAAAACGTAGCCGCTCATGAAATATCTGCATGTCTCAAGATAAACCGAGCACACAATACTCTGAAAAAGAATACTAATAAAATTACCACAATTATCGAAGATATTTCTCGTAGATGTCAGTCTGTTCTGACGTCTAGATTAAATTTTTTAAGCACGGTTGAAGTAAAATGAACGTTCCACGCGTTACGTCAATAACTTAATGTATTGACTGCACAGATGAATTCCATGACATTCCGTTACTCATCCGTTGGTGCCTGTCCTTCCCGTCCCCCTCGCCTCCCTACCGTATTGTCCCCCCCCCCCACCCCTCCCCGCTCCCGATAATACTGCGTAATGTCATGCAGCTCCGAGTAGTCAGAGAAAAATATGTCTGCCTATCAAACGTCCAGACGAAATTGTACGGATCATTAGGCACGACGCCGATTGCACGTCACCCTCGTTGTAACAACATTCAGGGCCACGTGCCCCTTCAGTGCGCCACGTGCTAGTCGTGTCACCCCCACGGGACGCACGCGCGATGTTAGCTTCTAGTGCATAGTGTGAGCAGCGTCCACTCGTGTAATGAAAGTGCAACAAACAAAAAAGAAAACGACGAGGGAAGTGCATCTTGGCATATACTCAGCCCGGCGAAAACAACGTTTACTATGCACGACTTAAAAACGCAGATTTGCCCAAATCAAGTCGGTAAAATACAGAGCATCACTCGTCAGGGCACGCACTGCAGCAGAATTTAATAAAGATCAAATTTCCTGGCCCGTTAAAAGATCTTCTTCGGTACAGATTAAAAAGATAAACAAAGAACCAACCCTACTTTCACTTCAGCCATCGATTCAGCCATTTTCCCTACGATTTACGTCACTTGGCTGGTTACAAGTTTATTGGAAATTTAAAAATCAAACCAATTTTTTTTTATAACTGGGTCATTACCCCCCCCCCCTCCTCCCCCCCACTGCTAATGATCCCCCTCTTTCCAATGATCACTTCCTTATATTCTTCCACTATATTTTTCTTCAGCGCATCATGTGGCTCATAACACCCCCTCCACCTCCAAGTTAGGCTACAAACATCACAACAAACATCACATCAATTCAATTGTCGAGGTTGTAGACCATTAATGTATCGCGGCGCAATAGCGTCAGTTGCTCAGTGTCTAATATCCTGAAGCAGAGTTGGGCATATTATAATAATGCGGTACAAAAGCTTAAATTGTGTTGAAATCGAGAGCAATGGCCCACTTGTCGGACAAAAAATTAACTCGTGTAGGAATGCTAGCTAATCTAGCACCGAATAATACTTTGGACGTTAAATGAAAACTTGAACATTGCTACCTAAAGCAGCAATGTTCTAGTTTTCATTTAACTTTCGAACTATTAATCGGTGCGATTAACTTGGCGAATGTTTTGGTATGTTGACATCACTCCTGTGAAGGGACGAACCATTCGGAACTTGGCGGCTCCTTATACCAGTTTTGGTTTTTGATATGATTCTGTCAACCATGTTCGTGTTTATGCTGGCGTAAATAAATAATGCTCCAGGCGGTCTCGAAGCTTCGCCTTCGAGAAGCAAGCGGACCTGAAAAGCTTTCCCGCAGTGCAATACCTCCAGCCAAACACACGGGGCCATGGACCGTTGCTGGTCGAACCCTATATTTGCTGCCTGACCTCTTGTGTAATTAATTATATATAAAGATTCATTCATACTTAAATAGGTACAGAAGAGTTTGGAAGGCTGGGGGACCTGCTACACGACTGGAAGAGAATCGCTATATGGAGTCGTCACTTATGTGCTCCTCAATGGCTGCCGTTCAATTTCGAATCATTATGTTAACCCCACCCAGATTACCCTTTCACTACCTAATAGGCTATACCATCAATGTATCAATCACATGACTTCCTGTTACACTTGTATATACATACTGATGCCTTCAGGAAGTAAAGCGTCTTTTCAGCTGTAGCCTACACACTGGTCAATTCTTTCTTTACCATTGGTGCCCACGCTGGGGTCAGGTGTGTCCCTGTCCAGGACATCACAATTGGCGACGAGGATGGGAGGCCAATTCAGCAAATCGTAGTTAGTGGGAACCAGGGTTTCCACTTGTAATTTTATGAACCCTCTGTACCGTATAGGGAAAACTTAAGGATCTCACTCATACTCGTAACTATAAGGGCACCAGTAAGGAATTCTCTCCTTATATGATCATTTTATGACTAGTAGTCTATCAAGGTAAAAAGTGCACCTTGCCGTAACATTCGTGACGGACTTCTCACACTCTGTATACGCAAGATGCACTGCTGATCGCATGCGCAAGTTACAGGATTGCACAATGCATTGCATTCCCCTGCATTCCACGCATTGGACTTCTTTCTTGGCGGACACTATAGTTCCAACATAAAACTGCTGTACGCGACTCCTTAGCGTGTGGGGTAAAAATCATCGCCAAACTCAGTATCGAATTGGGCTTCCCGGGAACCCGGGTATCCCCGAGATGGCCCCCGACTACAAGAGGCCCATGTAAAAAAAATTAAATAGAAAAATTGAAATGAATTCATACGAGATTTGCAACTCTAAATTGCAGGTAATCGTTTCAAATTCACGCTGATTTCTTTAGACAGCGCTAAAACTTACAGTTACAGGTTACAGTACTCTACCTCGAAAACCCCCTCCCCCAATAACTGCAGGAGGCACTTGTTTTTCAGAAATAAAAAAAAAAATTGAAATGAATTCATACGAAAATTCCATTCTAAGTTGCGGGAAAACATTTTGAATACACGCGTATTGCATTTATTCTTAAAATACGTTATCTTGCGGCACGTCCCCCCCCCCCCCCCAACCCCTCGAGGCGCCATCAGGCCCCTACAGTGCGTGTCCGGGGAGGCCCGACCTCTCCCAACCCGACCCTGCTCAGACTGAGTTGGTTAGATCCCCAATCCCTCCATAACAAACTTATTTATAAAAAACCTGAAATTTATAACGGTCCGTTATAAAGACGTTACAGAAATAAACCTACCAGTTGAAGTATGAGCCCACGCTCGTTCTCATTGTCTCGGCCTTTCGTGGACTTGTAGCCTCAAACTCCACTGGAGCGGCATACGTCGATCCCAAGAACAGATGCGTCGTAGGCCTAACGTCGAAGAGAGCTGGCAGTTGGTTGATTTGGCGGCGTTGCAGTCGCGATTCCATCTATAATCCCGTTAAAAATGATGAATCCTAATCCAGCGCAAGCTTGACATTTGGTGGCCCCCCATCACAATAGACGCGTTATTAATTATCCGTTGGCAACAAAGCCCAACAGCGGGGATAAGGCGATCAAATCCACCCTCCTTCCGCCCCCTCCCACCCCCTCCCCGTCCACATCCGCCCTTCTCACCCCTCCAAACAAAAATCTGATTTCACCCTTGTGAAATTTAATAATATTATATACCCTCTCAATTCGGGCTCATCAGTGTTGACAGAGAAGGCGTTAACGAAGTTTGTGAGGTACTTAATATCCCTGTTTCCGAACTGAAACTGTACAATTCGGGGTTCCCCAACGCACCGTACTTGAGCACCTTCTTTTTTTTTTCCTTTCCTCGTCTCTTTTTCTTTGCTGTGTTCTATTCTGTATAACGCAATCGAGTTTTCGAATTTTTATAACAGGAAAAAAAGTGCATCGCGTTGATTATAAAAAGGTTTGCTTAAAATTATGTTTTTTTCCAGGTCTTTTTTTTCTGTAGGTGTATAAAATGATTTTATGTTGTATTCTGTTGAAAGATGGGGTGTTAGTTTGGCGTAGAATTTATCTAGGCCCGCGCACAATAATATTTATCTTAGTTGAAGAGTTAGCGTCATGCACAGTGCAACACGATTTGGATGAAAAGTGTGACGTCGCCATGCACTAAGCTCACTATTGACAAAGAACTGGAAATGTGGAATACACAATTAAAAAAATTAAGTGATATCATATCAAAAACCAAAACTGGTAAAAGGGACCGCCGTATTCCGAATGGTTCGGCCCTTCAAAGGAGTGATATCAACACACCAAAACATTTGCCAAGTTAATCGCACCGACTGATAGTTCGAAGGTTAGCAATGTTCAAGTTTTCATTTAACGTCCAAAGTATTATTCGGTGCGATTAAGTTGGCGAATGTTTTGGTGTGTTGATGTCACGCCTTTGAGTGTAAAAAGTGTAGGCGCAATTTCACGCCGAAAATTTGTATTATGAGGAGCATTGGCTTTGTGCCTTAAGGTGTTACTGGTGTCCCTGTAAGAAGTAAAGAAAGCGCGAATCAGTTCTTAGCATCGCGAATTTCATTCTGAAGGGTATCTTAAGATTTTCTCTTTAAAACGACACGCGGTCCCTTTACATCCAGCCTCTAAGTAAACAAGCACCGTCGTAGCAGTTTCATTTCTCCTCGTCGTTATCTCCCTCTTACAGCGCTTTTGAGTTGAAGCGGGGTGGGGGGGGGGGGGGGTTTTTTCGTTCGGGTCAGTATCACAAAAAAGGGGGCAGGTTAGCTGCTGATATAGTCGCTATCTGTACGGCCCGCACTGCACTTTTAAATAACTGAGGTTATAATGTATTTTACATATGTAAAATACATTACAACCTCAGTTATTTAAAAGTCATGGTATTTACAAGTATACTTGTAAATACCATGACTGCTGGTATAATAAATACGGATGCAAACCTATTTACGTTGCCTTTTGGACTTAAATGTCAGACTGCCTCAGGGGGGAATCGACCCGGGACCTTTGAAATTAAAGGCCAAGGTCCTACCGCTGAGCCATACTGACACGGCTTTGGCTTTGACTTTGGCTTTGGCTTTCCGGCTTTGGCGTGTGAGTATGGCTCAGCAATAGGACCTTGACCTTTGATTTAAAAGGTCCCGGGTTTGATTCCCCGCTGAGGCAGTCTGACATTTAAGTCCAAAAGGCAACGTAAATAGGTTTGCATCCGTATTTATTAAATCTATCTCGAGCCCATTGGCTTTCCGTCCCGTATAATGACTGTTGGTAAGCAATATTGATTGGGTGCACCATTCATATATCCGTTAATAATTGAAGTGCACCTTGCAGATAATTTTATGTGTTGTTGACAACTGGGCGGTCCATTATTTCGTGTTCAAGTGTTTCGCGCTTAAATTAGCGATGCAAAGCGTCAGTTTTATTTTAGTTTGTTTTATGCATTCTTCGTTACCTTATGCAGTGGCATTTCATTATTACTAAAATATCTCTCGAGTATTTGTTTAATTGTTTTTCATTGTCTTCTTTTGTTGGCGTCTCAGTTATTCTTACGAAACTCGTTTTCTTTGCGGTTGAGCACGATCTATCTATCTTCGGTTTAAATTAGGCGAAACAGCTACGGCATTAAATAGGTTTTGTCAGATCGCGATTTTTTAAACATTTTTTTTTTAACCTTCCACTGATACTGGAGGGGGGAATTATACGTACAAAATTTAGAATGTATTCGGAAGAAAAATTTTTTTCAGCATCCAATTTAGCCAACAAAGCCGAATCTCTTTAATGTTTTTTCTTTCATTTTCTCTCTCTTTTTTTTTTTTAATTCCAATCTTTTTTTTTTCTTTTTTAGATTCTTTCCCCCAATTCTTCTGCTTTCTGCGTCTTCCAATTTCACTCCTGAATTGTTACGTTTTAAGACTTTTAACGGAAGAATTAAGTGACTTGATATATGGTCCCCAATTATACCTTGGTGCTGGCTTATATTATGGGAATCCTATAAAGAAAAAAAAGAGCTACGGGGGGACGAAAAAAAAAATCGAAAGAAAGAAAGGGGGACTAGAAATCGAAATGGGAATTTTACGTTTCTTTTCCCAATTATTCGTATTAAATGTAATCACCATTATAATTATTGTTATTGGCTCCTTTCAACTTCTAGGACGGAGAAATGAGCTTTTTTGGAATACAGACTTTTAAGTGAACCCAGAGAATGGCGGTCGTTTTCGGCAGTTCCATACCGGGCTGGCTAATAGATCTCAAATTAGGTCCCTCTTTTTACGGCCATATCGCCGAAAATTGATGCCAAGATCTACCCTGTTCACTCCGCAACTCTGCCGCGGCGCCTACAAAGCCCCAATAGGCTTCTAAAATAATGGCAATGCGCAATGTAGCAATGGCATTAAAGGGAAGATAAGTTCCTTCACACTTATTTATTACGACAATAGGTATTTTTTAACTCTTTAAGTAATAAAGAACAATTAAAATCCGGTACGTACAGAATTTTATAGAATCAAAAAAAAAAAAACTTTACTTTGAGAATGACGAATTGTAGCACCACTTCCCATCATTGGATACTGTTGCTAGCAATACGTAACGTATGAAAGGGTGAGACTCAACTTGGAAACTTTGCAAACTCTTGACATCACGCATCTTCAACCAATGAGAACCAACGGGCCTGACAGTGGCATAATTAGAGGTGTGAGTTGGAGTGGGGGGGGGGGGGCAGAGGAGCGATTCGCCCTCCCCCCATAGGCTTTTGAAGGGTTATTCGGGAAATTCACCAGGTCACTTCTTGCATTTATAGTTTTGTCTTTTTAGACCTGAAAATCCAGAAATCAACTAGACAGCCGTTCGTTGCCCACAGAATTTAATTCAAATTTAAGATAGAATTGGAACAATAGCATTTAGGCGCAATTATTTGCCAGCAGATGGCTCGAAGTGGGTGCATTTCGAGGTTGAGGCCGTAACTTTCATCTTAGCCCAATTTATTTTAAGTAGACTTAGTTCCTTTTGTGTTTACAACTGTTCTAAAAGTAGGGGATTGTAACAAACAGGTGATTTTTTTACTGGACTGGAATGCCTCTTTAATTTAAATACTAGAGGAGGCCCGTGCTATGCAGGGGGCCGGTCATGAATTAAGTTTACGGACACATTTCCCGGGACATTTTTCCGGCACTCTTCCCGACGAATTGTCCGATTGATCGACCACTCATGCCTGCCTCCTGTTTGCATGCAGGTAGAATGGGAGAGCGCATTTGCATGCAGGTAGAATGGGAGAGCGCATTGGCAATGCGGGCGCGAGGAGGGGAGAAGTGATTGTTCGGCCCGACGACTTGTCAGATTGAACCTTTATTGAGTTGATCGACCACTCATGCCTGCCTCCTGTTTCCATGCAGGTAGAGTGGGAGAGTGCATTTTCAATGCGGGCGCGAGGAGGGGAGAAGTGATTTTCCTTTTAGCCACCCCTTTTACCTTTAGCCTTCGTTTTAGCCAGCCTCCAGGATTATTATATAGATGAAGCTCAGACGTATTGAGTCAAGATAAACAGCTAGATGAAAGCAGTCAAGATATTAAACAGTAAGACAATTACGAACTTCATATTTTGCTTAAAATTACCACCATTTCTAACAAAGCATCATAGTCCCGTAAAATTAGCCTATAATTAGGCGTTTAGGTGAACAAATTCCCATTAAGCTGGAAATTGGTACATAAATCCTATACGTCATACTAACCAACATACTAAAACTCTCCAACATTCCGAGTTGAGCAATCACCGCCATCTTGGAAAAATGGCCAAAAGTGACTTCCGGTTTAGCGTTTTCGTCCATTATCACGTCTCCCGTTAACTTTACGGCAATAATGCGTAGGATCAAAGTTGTAGAGCATAAAATTTTCGACAATAATGATATATGGTGAAAATTTCCAAAAAACTATAGTTTTACGAGAAATTAATGGTTTAATTGCTCACAGCCCCACTCGTATGTTAGCTTTTTCAAGATAAACAAGCAAGATAAAAAGTAAGACAATTACGAACTTCATATTTTGCTTAAAATTACCAGCATTTCTAACAAAGTACCAGGAGTGTTAAAAAAAATAAGTATTTAGTTAAAAAAAACTGAAAATTTACATTCCTTTTTTTACTCGCATATTGCCTGCCTTTCAGCAAAACTGATTTTATAAAAACGTGTTCTACGGGACTTAATAAGGCCAAAAAATAACGGAAAATAACAAAAATGAGCCAAGCTGGGGGAGCACACAGCGCTCCCCACCACCCCCTAGCTGTTATTGGTTTCTCCCTCCACATCATTCGGCTAAATTACTTATGTTGCCCCCTCAGTACAAAATCCAAGTTACGCTGCTGGTCACCCAGACATTTCCTGAAAAAAGCATTTACATTCTCATTCTCAGGTGAATTCAAGCTGTCTTGGTGCGCTCATTCTTATTTATGGATTTTACATAACATGTATTTACTACATACTACATATGCATGTTTTTTGGTCCATATTTTTTAAGAGTGGTTGTAAAAGGCTAACGTTTTACTTTGCTATGAAGTAGCTGTAAGATTTTTTAATTTTTTTTTACTCGATAACGACTCCGGGTTAGAGTAGAAGGGTTAGTGCGCATTTACGTAACGACTCGCTTTTGCGTTCTCGAAGCTAGAAGCTAGAAATCTTCTGAAATTCCAACATGGCGGCGGTTTTACGTTTGATAATGTGATAATGTGATTCAGAAGTGGCTGGGAAAACTGTTTCGTCCGGAGGAATTCTTTATCTTAGTGTAACGGATTATACGACTGCAAGCATTTAGTCAAATGATGTCGGATTTAGGTAATACAGGCAGAGTTGTTACCATGACAACAACACCTTTACCATCGCACTTAAATTCTCGCCGCGAGAATGCAAAGGTGAGCTGTTGCATAAACGCGCCCTTAGTGTTTGAATGACTTTAGCACTTAATGGCTGTTTTTAAACATTAACCTAGAAAATTGCTTTTGGATCTACAATGTAGACTGGCTTGTCGCATATCCTAAAAATTTGCTCTAGCACAGTTGTACTTCTTCTCCAAGAGATAACCTCAGCGCTTGAAAAGCTACGTTAATCCTGCTTATAGGCTATACTCTGCTTTTCACAGAAAGTAAAGAAAATAACTTAAAATTTCCGAACTTTTCTTTGGTGTAGTCACGACGCCCCACGTTAAAGTAGTTTGTGTGCGGCTTGGTGACTACACTGAAATAAAGTAAACACTTTTTCCCGTTTTTTTTCTAGAAATTACGAAAATAGGACCCACTTTTTCGGAGTTCGAATTGGACAATGGATGCAGAAAATGGGCCCATATTTTTAATTACTTTTGATCATTAAGGACGTATGATGTCCGTGTTTGTTTGTTTGTACCTCTACTCCTCTGGAACCAAAGCACCTACAAAGATAGGAGTAGGACTACCCGGCTATCACTGGGGATTAATCAATTATAAGTCATCACTCGGCCTATGATTTGATGCTTATTATTTTTTTCCCAGGTTTCTCCGAAACTCCGTCGTATATACTTTTTGGAATTGTATTTTGTGTTTCATTAATACTTCGTAATTTTGTATTTACTTTTTAGGATTGTATTTCTTGTCTCTCTTAGTTACTTTTATATTTTTTGGATGGGTGTAAGAGGCATGCCCTTCCCAGCTCCCTTTTGCCCATTGTGCAAATAAACTTATTCTTATCTTCTTATCTAAAGATAATTAAATTGCGTACAGGATAGGCCTATTTTCATCGCTGTAACTTGATATTATGACCCTCACAAACGCGAAAAACTCTGAAAAAATAACGTCAAAGTTTTTTTTTTTTTAACTCTCATGAGGTTTGTTTATGAGCTCATAGTTTCTTCATGAAAACCTCCTCGAGCAAAGAGAGATGAACTGGAAAAAGATTAACGGAAAAAATCAACTAAAAAAAAACGACAACGTATTTTGCAAGCCACTACATATAGATCTTAAAATTGGTTTTGTATTAACTGACTTGATGCATGGAAAAATCAAAACAATAGATATGGTTTTAAAACGCTGGAAAACTTTCTTGTTTCTGAAGTACGGAGGTGCGTGGATTGAACGAGCAAAGCGAGCGATTTCCACGTAAAGTAAACCTTTTCAATGTGTGTCTCGCTTTGATCTATCAATCTTTCATCTCTCACCTTCGTAGGAGATTATATCTGACGTTCTGCAGATGTTTCTCTAAGTGAGGGATCATCAGAAAGTGAAGTGATAAGACGCCCAGTCGCCCATGGAAAAATTTGCTGAGCAGGGCGTAAAGAACAATATTCTTAAAATAAGTAAAACAAAAAAAAAACCATATAAAGTGTATACTAACACAAATTACAAGTGATGTCTGGTTCTTGGTGGTTACATTGATTCAGTCACGTATCTGAAGAAATGTTTGCGCTGATTGAGTGAGCGAAGCGAACGAAAATCAGCGTTTGTCATTAGAAAAAGCGCTTTTCTGGTAAATTGCTTGATCTTTTTGCTTGCCTCCTTGGACGTAAAAAAATAATATTTACCTTCTCTCGAGATAACCGATATCGCATACTACACTCTTATAATTTTCCTGATCGTTTTTTATGTGGAAGGTCTGTCTGTATCATAAATGTTGCAGCAAGAAATCTCCACGAGCGTAGCGAGACGACGCGGAATGAGCAAGCGAAGCGAGCGACTCCACTAGTTAATTTTGAAGACCTTATGAAAAAGTTTGTACTTTACAAAAATTTTCAGGTTATGCTTTGTCATGGGCCACTTTGCACCGCTTTTTTTTAGGACACAGTAATCAACAACCTTCAGAAAAAAAGTGAAGGTCTCAGGATTTATTGTTGTGTTTTTAATTATAATTTTTTATTAGAGGGCCTTACAGTAAAATAAAAAATATAGAATTAAAAATCCAACATTAATCCTAAAAGCATAAACCCTAAATAGCATAAATCCTAAAAAAGCATAACCTGGACATTTTTGTATGTACAAACATTTTTCTGAGATCTTTCAAAAGATAATTAAAAATATGGGCCCATTTTCTGCATCCATGATCCAATTCGAACTCCGAAAAAGTGAGTCCTATTTTCGAAATTTCAGGGAAAAAAATCGGAAAAAATGTTTACTTTCTTTCAGTGTGAACACCATGTCGCAAATGTCAGCACCCGGACCACTCATTTCCTTGTATCAGAATGCACATTTTAGCACCATTGGCCGGCATCGATTATACAAAAAAACACACCGGCATAAATTTGTACCAAGATGTATAATTTTTAGCACCGTTAGCCTTGCAACAGTAGGGTTACCGAACAACCAGAATACCTAGCGAGGAGGACGGAGTAGTTCCTTGTTTAATCTCTGGAAGGGGTGGCTGGTTGGGAAGCTAGGACCCATCCATTAAACCCATCCATCGGATCTAAATAATAAGTTCCGGTTGCAAATTACGTCCAGCTGACTTCACGGAAAAATGGCCAATAATTTTAATAGACTGTCACCACCTTTGTGACGTTTTATATCCTTTCTCAAAACGCGAGGCACACAAACACGATAATGCTCTTTGGAAAGTTGGAGTCGTCCCCGTCTAAAGAGTTGGCATCATGATATCAATCCGTCATCTAGAGCGTAATTTCATGCGATCTGTCTGTAAATATTGCTCTGCTAAACACATGGGTTTATATTTGGCAACAGATTGAAAGAGCGGGGTTTTGCCCGATGTGCTCTGCCCCACACCGTCCACAGTTACTTAGCACCCTCTGGTTCAGTCCGTCAGTGTGTAGCTCCCCATCGAACCCACCCTGGCCACGAAAAATTCATCTCTGACGCGTAGTGTGAAACAATGCAGTGGACTTTCTTAACCGAGCTGTCATTTCCATCTGCTTGCATCTATGATGATTACGTTTGAAGCCTTCCCTCCCCTCCCAGCAATTCAGTTCAGAATTACATACTTTTTATGACCTAGAAAGTTTTGGTTCGTAAATAAGTAAAATTCGGCAGTGGCGCTTCAAGGATTTTTTTTGAAGGGGGGGGGGGGTGAAATTAAAGGTGTACTGACGTCACAGGAGGCACGCATACTGGAGCATTTCCGTTTTAACTTGTGCGCATGTGCGTAAGCTGTTGAGCTGTATTGTGACGTCGGCTTCCTCGGCTTTTAAACGCCTCGGCTTACGCCTTTCGGCTAACGCCTCGGCTAAGCCTCGGAAGAACAAAGCTATCACAATAAATCACGTATAGAGGGACCATTTTTGCAAAAGTATGCCAATAACCACTACTTATTATATATTTTTTTTTGCAAGTACAGACAAGTTGCTGTGCATATTGAAGTTATTGTTTTAGTGCTTCTGCGTTGCTGGTAACGGATTGGGTTTTGTTATTGGAACTAAGCTCCGCTATATGATCACACGCCAATGTAATCTTAGACCGCGCATCACGTGAAAATCATAAGGACTATCCGAACCAAATTTTGCATGCAGTAGCACGGATGTCTGGACAAGGTTTATCAAAAGAAAAATCCTGAATCGGACTTGGGATTGAGGAACCATCAGGGTGACAAAATGGGCCAATAGCCAAGAGCCGAAATCCAAACAACAATGAGACAGCGAGACCATTTCTAACTGTTAAATTTACATCCGATTGTTAAAAAGATTTATTGTTGATGATAAACAGGCGGTGTAGCTCTGTAACTCCAGGTGACTTTATCCGTATTGAGGCCAGTGAGGTTGCGTTAGTGGTGGTGTATGATTAGGTTAAGTTAGGTTTAGGTTTAGGTTTAACATAGTAAAGAGTTTACGGCTTTGAGGCCTTTTAGACTCTAATTAAAGAAACAAGAACCGCGGCCTGTCTGTATCTGTGCGCATGGCTATGGGCCGCGGCCCGAATTGAATAAATTTTCACCTGGCCTCACTATAGTTATTGTTGTCTGTTCGGTTCAGTTGCATTGTAGCATTTAGATAATGGGCGTACGTTTGAATACACCATTCGGAAGGTTTTTTTTTTCCAATGGTCCGAACCCCAAGCAACTGTCTCTTAATGTTTAGAAATTACAAGCCAATTTTTTTTTATTTTATTGGGGGATTTGTTATCGGTAATCGGGCTCGGGATTTGGTATCGGCCAGTTTCGTTTAATGAAAAAGAAAAACTAAAAGTTAAAGGATGAGTGTCCACTATTCATAGAGAGAAAGCTGCATCGATAACGTTTTCATGATACTCTCCAGCTAAGTAGCTAGCTGCCACGCGGTGGCCTTTCCCTGGCTGAATGATATCACTGCTTTCAAAGGCCCACCTTTTTTTGGCCAAACAGCCAACCAGTAAGGAAAGCGGAGCCCGCTCCATTATCTCGACAGTGGAAGTGACGACGGTCCTAGTTAATTTATTACATTTTTTTTTGGCAAAATGCACACAAGTAGATGTGCTTAGTATTGAAGTTGTAGGAGTAGTGTTTTTGTGTCCTTCCTAACGGGATGTTTTTTGTTTTGTTTATTTATTACTGTTATTATTATTACTTGCAAAATGCATGTAAGTTGTTGTTTTAGTGAGCTTTTACAACTTGAAACCTCGTGCAATATAGAAAGATATTGGCATTTGACATAGGCCTAATTGTTTTCGTTTGCTAAATTGCTAATTTTGCCCTTTCGGTAGGAAACAATTATTACGTTTCTGAAAAACCGAAACCGACCGAGGTTTTGGCAAAAAAAAAAATCGAAAACCGAATCGAAACTTAAAGGCTCAAAACCTACACATCCTATTATTAAAAAAAAAAAAAAAACTTTTACGGTAATATGTTAGCGATTACTCACTAAGCAAAGTTACTAAGGCCAAATTCGGTTTAGAATGAGAAGTAATTTTTCCCTAAGGCACTGAGTGATCAGAAAATCACAATTAAAATTCTGGCGCCATCTCTGTGCGATCGGCGAAACTAGCAATTGTCTCCCATAACGTGTCTAATAGGAGGCCTTAAACTCCCGTTAACCTTCCCAGCCTTGTTCATTGGAGCGAAGCGACGCCGAAGGCCGAGCCGAGCTCCGTTTATGAATTTACTCCAATGCAACCATTGTATCCGCATCACGAAATAACCACAAATCAATTCAAACCAGATTTTGTACATTGATAGCGTTACACCGACCGGTGGTTTTAGCAAAGAAAATTAAAAATCGGACACGTTGTTGAGGAAAAATCAAGGAGACAAAATGCATAGGTGGTGTGAGCTGCTCACCTCATCAGCAAACCAGTAGTTCCTGAAGCGCGAAAATCTGCCGTATTGTTAGTAAATATCAAGATGGATGTCATTCGTGCAGAAATGTTTGCAGTAATAATTCTCAAATGCACTCCAAATTTGATGCTCTCCGACAAAAATTCTTAAAATCTGCGGGTGCTTTGTCTGCCGAAAAGTCGGAAAACCGCTCGTCCCAACCCCCGTCAACGCCATCCAGCGACGCGCTACGAAAGCAAATGGACTAAGAAACTAGCTGCGATGACGCAACCAAAATGATGAGCCACAACGCTGTCTTCAATGCAACACGGATTGTTTGCACTCGCACACGGGTTGTTTGCTCAATGTATTGTTTTAACATTAATTTTTTTTAAATAACTGTTTATGCAACTTTAATTTATTGTGGGATTAAAAATCACTTCGTTCCATTTTGCCGACTGTGTAACTGATGACGGCTTAGTTTATACGTGTAGCGGTTGATGATCATGTTTTTTTTTTATTTGAACATTTTCATTCCGATAACTCGGTTTTGAAGTTTAATCAGTGAAATTCATACAAGTGCCGCTCCAATATAACGCAGAAGTCGGTATTTCCGGGGTGCTATTTAGCGCTCATGGCTTTGAGCAACGCTAACTAGCTCTCTAAAAAAGTCGTCTTGTCGAACCTCCTCCCAACACACGCTGCTACCGTTTTTTCTCCTTGTTATTTTTTTCTTTTCGTTTCTCTAATGCATCAACGCCTCACATTTTGCAGCTAGCTAAAAATGACGTTAATTTATTGATGATGTTCCTCACAGTCTTGTCTTCGCTTTGGGGGGTATAATCGGAACTTCCGGTGGGATGGCCAAAATATCCCCTGCTGGCATAACTTTATTAATGCATCTACCACCCGTAATGTTTTTTTTTTTCGTGCAGTAGGGGTTCGTCGTAAGACAAATTAATTCATATATCCAGTAATAGTAACATCATACTTCTATTCGAATTATGGATGCTACTGGATAATCTCAGACATAGACGCTAGTCAGGGAGGGGGGGGGGGGGGAGGAGTTTGGAAGCGATAAAAAGTTGTATATTTTTTATGGCTTGCAGACTTTTCGAGTGTCGCTTAAAAAGACACATCTTTTCACTACAGCCAAGCATCAACCTTCAACAATGTCGGTCGCCACTCGCCAACTGGCGAGGGAAATTCAGTAGTTGGCGACTTGATTTTTAGCTCTACTCGCCAAAATGGCGACTAAGAAACTCAGATGCTCACATTGTCATATTTCGGGAGCCGTACTAACTAGAAACAAGCGCTTTGTGGCATTGCATGCAAAATTAAAAGGGCTATCCTCCCAAGAATTCCATGCTGCTGCTAGCCTCTTTACGTGATTGGAGTGTCAACTTATTGCAAACAATATTTAAACAGTAAGTAGCAGCACAACAACTGTTAAAATTGTGTCTACATGCCGAGGAGGTAATTGATAATGGCGAGTGAATTTTAATGTCTACTGGCCTAATGGCGAGTGCCACACAATTCACATTCGTGGTTGTTGTCGAGCATCTTGCGCGAAATAGCATTTGCAACATTTACATAGGTTAGAGTGAATGTAGCAAAACCGTTTCTCACGAGGGAAAAAATAGGAAAATGAATGCCTTTGCAACATTTCCACGCGTCTGAAGTAATATTGCAAAACTGAGCCATACAGGAAACTAACCGGGAGGAATGTACCTTTACTCTATATCTAATATCAGCAAGGGTAGGGCGCGTTTATGCAGTGGCGCGTCTTTGCATTATCGCAGCTAGAATTGAATCGCGATGGTAAAGGTGTTGTTGCCATGGTGACAACTCTACCCGGATTAGCTAAATCCGACATAATTTGACTAAATGCTTGCAGTCTTCTAATCCGTGAAAATAAGATAAAGAATATTCCTCCTGACGTAACGATTTTCCCAGTCGCTTCTGAATTCACATTACTGACTATTTTCGCTGCGAGCCGGCAGAGCTAAAACCTCCCGCCGCCATGTTGGAATTTCATATAATTTCTAGCTTCTAGCTGCGAGAATGCAAATGCGAGTCGCTGCGTAAATGCGCCCTTACCACGAAACAGAGTTCAAGGCGCCTTTTCACCTTTTAAACTCCTAGATGCAGCACCGTACAATCTTTTCGAGCAATATAAAGAAAATAGCGGTAAATTTAGAATGGAACAACACCTATTCGCAGCAGCGCCGTGATTTTCATAACTAAAACGAGATCACGTGACCCACATCAGCCTTCTGGAAGACGGAGAATCTGGAAGGCGGTTGCTGTGTTTAGTATTTGGGTAACGCTAACGAAATGGTGAACATGCACCTTTAATGTATGATCGTCGGATCAAGATGGCGCAACACACAAATTAGGTCTCTGTTTGCATGATATGGGACCTATTTTTTAGTTTAATTAATTATAGCTAGTGAGTATTCACTAAGCGAATGATTTTAGAAAAGTCTGACCAGGAAAACTATACAGGGTGTTCGGAAATTGGTGTCAAATATTTTGAGGGTCCGCTGTGTGATCAAAGATAAGAAGAAAAAGTCCTATAAACATGGGTCCGGAAATGCACCAGTCTTTAGTTACAGCCCCCCC
>JAHWFP010081817.1:0-13126 GCA_023313725.1 Lithobius niger
TTAGGGAAAGACACCGTATAACCTACAGAACTCCAACGATTTCAATTTGACACGCTTAAGTCGATCAGCGTATAAGGCATGTTCTTCGTGAAACCTCTGTGAACCAGTGACGGCGTCAGGACTGAATTGTTGGGGTGGGGGGGGGGGGGAAGACACAGACCACATCTGGAAACAGATTAGGCCAAGGACTTTGTTTTCAAGGCAGACACATTAGGCACTTTTTTTTTATAATAATAATAAAATAATAAAAATTTTATTTTGCACGTAGGGCGAAACGGAATTGCAAGGAATCGCCTATCGAACCCGCTGACATGAGATCCAAGGGAAAAAAGAAAGAAAATAGAAGGTGGTATGGAACTTAAAAATTATGGGTTACAAATAGAATGGTCAGGGCGACGAAGGAACGGGCGAATGGTGGAAGTGGATAAGCGCTTTTTGAAGGAGATAAGCGATGGGGCTAAAACAGTTTCGTTGTCGAGAGGGTTCCTAATAGGTACCACTCCTACATGAAAACGGGGAGGAACAAGTTTGAAACAGTTACCACGAGTCTTGGAGTTAGGGCTAAAATCAAAAAGAGGGAGTTCGAATGGTAACATGGAGTGTATAATCTTATAGGTTAAGATCAGAACGGCCATCAAGCGTCTGGATTCGAGGATTTCAATGTTTAGAAAATGGAGTCGTTGATTGTAAGGCAGAGATCGCATGCCTGGCAACGATTTAGTGTGTTTCCTTTGAACAGATTCAATCCGGTCAATGACAGCACGGAGATTTGGTGACCAGACCTGACTTGCATACTCAAGGAGAGGTCGGACGAAGACCTTGAAAGCCTAAAGACCAGTATCACGATTTCCAGAATTAAAACAGCGACGCACCATGGCTGATCGACGGTTTGCCACAGCACCAATGGAAACACAATGCGTAGTAAATTTAAGGTCATGTTGAGACCAGACGCCAAGATCGCGGATGCAATCAACAGTTTCTGTAAGAGGGTAGTCATCTAAAAAGTAATGTCGGCTGTTTAGAGTTATGCCAATGGAAAAACAGTGGCATTTGTTAAATAAAAGAGGGAGCTGCCATTTAAATGACCAAGAGAGAACTGAGTTTATACAGGATTGAAAGCAAGATTCATCAGCTGGTGTGACGAATGGGAAGTGAAGCTTGAGGTCATCTGCATATTTTTCTTGGGAAACAGTACTTTCATGGATGGTCAGTTCATTAAGAAAAATAATGAATAGGATTGGCCCCAATACGGAGCTCTGAGGCACACCACTGAAAAAGTTTCTAAGTGAGGAAAATTCCCCCTCAACGATGATGCGCTGAGTACGTCCAACCAAGAATGCAGAGATCCAAGACAGCAAACGTCCTTGGAAACCAGTTGAGTAAAATTTAGATAATAATTTTAAATGGATGACAGATTCAAAGGCCTTTTTAAAGTCGAAAAGTATGACGTGAGTGGGAATGCCAACATCAAGTGCCTCGGACCATTTGTCAACGGCCAAAAGCAGTTGATATACCACCGATCGACCAGGCAAAAAACCATACTGGTCAGGTCGAATGAGGTGCAAAGCATTTATATGAAACATCATAGTGTCCCGAATCAGGGATTCCATAATTTTGCAGGGTACCACAGTTAGGGATATTGGTTGGTAATTTTTAGGATCAGAGACATTATCCTTTTTAAAAATAGGGACAATAGATGCAGTAGACTAGAGGTGTGGAAGAACACCTGTGGAGAAAGAAAGTGAAAAAATGATGTGAAGGGCTGATGCAATTTGGTTGCCAATTTTTTTGTAAAAGAAAGAGGAAAAACCCGCTGGGTCGACGGAGTGACTGGCTTTTAGCCTACGAAGAGCAGCACAGATGTCCGCCAATCGAAAGACAACATCGGTACAGACTGCCGGGGCCTGCAAGGTGTTGGAGACAATGGGTGAAGGTGTAGAGCCATCATCCAAAATACCATGACTGGAAAACTGAGTATTGAACGCTTTGGCTTTATCGACACAAGTGAGTATATTTCCAAGTACCGTGAGAGGTGGAAGAGTACGAGGAGGAGACTTTGATTTAAGGCGATAAAAACGAAAAAGAGAAGAATGGTTGGCTGTACTAAGGATCTGTTTTCCTGCTCGATGGCAAGGTTCCTAATACAGCGAGAGTAGGATTTTTGAAGGGATGAAAATGTGTGGCGGTTGAGGTAAGTCCTGTTTAAATGCAGACGCTGCCACGCAGCAAGTTTTTTTTTGTTGAAAGATGGGAAAGCTCCTTGGAGTGTACCCCTCCCTGGACCAAACGACGGGAGGACGTGCGTGTTCAAAGTTCAGTCAATTGCGCAGAATAGACAAGAAATGGTTCCAAGCGTGGGTTACATCAGTTTGGTTGCTAAGTTCAGAAATCCAATCAACACGGTTCAGAGTTTCACGCAACCTGTTGAATTCAGTTAATTTTGTATGGCGTTCGACCTGGAGAGAAACGCCATGGTGTAGCTTGAAAGCGATCATATTGTGGTCACTTGTGCCAAGTGGCTCGACAACATCTACGTCGTAATCGACCCTTTCATCATCGGTGAGGATAGCATCAAGGTTATTTTGACCACGAATAGGCTTCATAACCAATTGAGCAAATCCACAGTCGGATATCTCATCCAGGAAGGTATTGTGAATATAACCAGTGGAGGAAAAAGTATTCCAGTTGGCGGGTAGAAGATTAAGATCACCAAGGACAATATTTGAATAATCCTGGACCAATGCAGACTTAATGTAAGTAGCAGTCTTAGAAAGCGTAACAACATCATGACCATGTGGAATATATGACAGAATGAAGTTTAATTTAGATTTGGGGATCTTTACAGCAAATGATTCAACATTGTCTGCAAAGCTGCACAAAAAGAGACAAATATCCTTACGGTAAATTAGAACAGTTTCACCCGCGTGGGAGCCACGATCCCGGTGGATGATATCAAAGGGACGACCATTAAGTATTAAAGCATCTGGAATTGTGTTATTAAGCCAAATCTCGGCCACAAAAATCATTTCAAATGTGTTTGATGACAAAAGTAAATGGAACCCATGGAGGTTAGCAAGTAGGTTACGAGCGTTAAGGAGACAGCAGTAATTCCGTTTAATTTAACCTGAACGTAACGTTCTTCAATACAGTCCATTTTTTTTAATACGCCCACAAACAACAAAATAAATTAGGCCACACGTATATTGCAAAGTTGGTAAAAAAAAAAAAAATAAATTAAAAAAAGTAAAAGAATAAAGCTGAATTTATTCATTGGTTTCAAGTTTAGCTAGCAAGTTTATTTTATTATTTTATTTTATGGTGGTGACCACTAGTGTTGGGGGTAGAGACCAGCGGGGGAAGGGGGGTGACATATTGGGGGGATCATGGCCCACTCTGTCCCACCCCTAGTGCCGTCACTGCTGTGAACACATTCGACTTTGTCGATATTCCAGTCAAGGTATGATGACAAAACGGATAAAATCGAAATTTTTTCAACAGATGGGTAGAAGTGCCACTTCTAGACGAGATAAAAGCTAAAGGCTGACACACTTCTAAAGCAATCGCCTTGAAAAAAAAATGTAGTGCCATCAGGACCAATTGCCGTACTAATATTAAGAGATTTAGTTGCCTGCAAGATGCTTTTAGCAGTAAAATGAACATTACACGGACTAGTAGCAGTATGAGTAGAAGAAAGTACCGGGATGAAACCCTTATCACTGATGAAATTCTTAGTCTAAAAGTCATTTAAAACTGTAGCTTTTTCCAAATCATTAGTACCAATCATTTTTCAATTATTCCTAAATCATGATACCCTCCAATATTATTTAGGGGAACGTATTATTTAAGTAATGTTTATTAGTCCCCTAACGACTGATCGGTCGTGGTGGTGAGGTGCTGAGACGGTGTGTTCGTGTGTATGTGTGTTTATGTTGGGAAGTGGCCAGTTGTCGTTCGTCAAGGGGAACCTGAATAACAATGATCGGTCCTTAATCTTCTGCACATTTTCTTCAGCTTTCAAACCAAAGCATGGACGAAAAAAAAAAACGAGTCAAGTGCCAGTCTAGTCCATGTTATTATATTATATGAAGGAAACCCAAGCAGTGCTACATAAAAATGCAAACAACGTTTCGAAAATTTTCAATTTTCGTCATCAGGTTAGCAATAAAATTAAAGCATGGCAAAAGCCACTAAGTCATCATACGTTAAAAGCATAAAACAGTTATTTAAACGGATAAAAACCACCAATTTCTCCCCTCAAAAGAGGCAGAAATAGCAGCGGAAAAGTACGACCCACCTGCTCCGTTGGGAAACCAAGTCGCAAGGCAAGGTATATGCAAATCATGGTCACGTGTTTCATAGGTGCGATGCATTCGTTATGGGGGTTGCACAATATGCCTGGCAAAAGAGTCGAGTTTAAGTGTTTTAATTACAGGAAAATATTCTTTCAGGTATTTATTATCTGGCACTAAGTGGTTATGTACAGGTGGTGTATGTGTATGGATGACAAGCGTTTCAAGATTAATTCGTGCTCTAGTGTGTTTTTCTCGAAACAAAATTTGGACCTTGTCCAAGTCGGGTGTGTGGTCTGTTGCGTATTTGTCAGGCGACTTGCCTGTTGAAAGGCAGTGCTGCACTAATGAATTGGATTCAACTTTTAATTTGAAGTTTGATTTATGGGATGCCATACGTTCCTTGAGTTTTTGAAGGGATTGTCCTACATATGTAGCAGTACAGGTTGGCTCCGTACAGGGAATTCGATAAACAGTATTGCGTGTAGAAAACATGTCGTCTGATTTGTTATTGTTTCCATTTTCATGGTGCATGGTCAGCTGCTTAATATTTTGGTGGCTGTTTGAAACAAGTCGGATGTTATTAATGTTAAGTTTCTTCTTAAGGACTTCAGAGATGCCTTTCAAGAAAGGCAGAGCAATGAAACTCGTAGGGGGAGGGGGGGCGTTTTGGGGGTCAATGCTTTTGAAATTAATTTGTTAACGTACCCGAGTGGGAACCTATTCTCAACATACTTTTGCAAGAAGTAATGAAATTCATGCTGCAATACGTCAGCATTACTGGTGTGTGAGACAACACGTTTAACTTCATTTATTACTACATTTCTTTTGTAGTGGGCATCAACATAGGAGTTGTAATGCAGGGTGCGGGTCTACTGCGTACTTTTTCTGAAGTGTGTGAATTCGATTAGGCTATTATGGTTAATAATGACGTTTACATCTAAAAATGGGATGGCATTGTTTTTAGAGGACTCCATAGGGTAAGTGAATGATTTAGTGATGCTATTGAGAAAGTCGAGGATTAATAACTTAAGTTGTGTTGGTAGAAGTGCTAAACTATCGTCGATGTATCGCTTGTAATATTTAATTTGTGGAAATTTTTCAACCAATTTATTGTCGACTGCATTCAGGACTATGACACAGAAAAAAGTTGAAAGTGGGCTTCCCATCGGTACGCCATTGATTTGTTGGTAATATTTGCCTTCATACTCAAAGAAGGTGGTTTCAAAAATGACTTTTACTGCACTGATGAAAGTATCATTATCCCACCCAAGCTTGAGGAGCGAGGGGGGGGGGGAGGTTTCGTTTGTTAATTTTCGAGAGATTTCCGTAATGATAGCTCTTGGTCCAATGATGGAAACATTTTTTCGACATCAAAGGAAACAAATTCAAACCCTGGAGGCACTTGATATCCTTCCAGGTCGTGAACAATTTTGAGTGCATTGGGGGTTGTATGATGCCCCTCAGCTAGTTCTTTTAGAATGGGTTTGAGGATGCACGCAAGCTCAATGTTGGGGGTAGTCTTCCCACTCGTAATTAACCTGAGAGGAAAACCGGGCTTGTGGATCTTTATCTGGGGAAAAATACAAAGGGGGTGGTGGTCGACTTTCAAATATTTTTCGAAAAATTCCGGTGTTATTTTTTCTTTGGTTACAAGTGCTGTAAGGAACTTTTTTAAACACGAGCATTGTATTTGCTCAGTGGGTTGAAAGGGAGCTTTTTGTAAATAGGATCATTGTTGAGTTCATTAAGTATGTTAGATTCTAGTTTCGATGTGTCTAGTATGACGGTAGCATTTCATTTATCAGCTTTACAGATGGTGATGGATGGATCTGATTTGAGGGCCCGGATAGCAGTAATTTTTTTGAGAGAGAGGTTTGGGATTAAATGCTGCTTGGAATTCTGCAGTGCAGAAAATGCTGCACCACGGACTCGGAACGATTCGGTACAAATGAAAGCCCTGCTTCAAGCTTGGCGCAAAAGACTGGGACAAGTTGCGAAATTTTAGGTGTGGGTACAAATTTAAGGTCCTTCTTTAGCAAATTATTACTCATGAATTGTGATAATTGCAGACCTGCACACTTCGCTAACTCCCACAGGGCTCACCAAAAGGCGAAAGTTTGACTAGCAAAATCACGATGCATTTGTTAGGCAGTTGGTACGTGTGTGAAGTACGAAGTTACAACACATGCATTTAGAGGCTGAATGAATCATCGTAGGTCGTGACGAACACCAACACGAAACGAATAGTGACGCCAAAAGGGACTTCTTTATTTCATTGCACATCACTTAAATTCAAGCCACATCTCCCGCAACTAAGCAATTTTGTACAATCGTGACATCTGCCATGGACCAAAGCGACAACTCAAAATGACAGTACCAGCATATCAGTGTAGCTTTACCTGCTGCTTCGGGCATCAGGTCCCTTTTGACAAAAATTGCTCAATCTGGAACATCTATCTAGTAAAAATAATTTCCAGGTGTAACAAGTCGTCGTGTTAGGCAACATCCCAAAAGACTTATCTGCTTTCCTCTTCTGCTAGAAGAACAACACAAAAACTTACAACAAAGCAGCCAACACCGGCGCATATGGCTTCCCAACAAAAGAGTACACAAGACCTGCAACAACATGATCATTGACTAATAGTCCTTTGTGTAAACCAAACAAACACCAACGATCACTAAACAAGCGTGACAGCCTTCTAAAGTGGGAATGTACAATGTATATCCCAACACGTAAACAAGTCCTGATATGGCAAAACAAGAAGTACTGATAACAGTGGGAAACAGTCCATATAGAAACAAATGTGTGGCAGATGTCAATGACCATATAGAAACAAATGTGTGGCACATGTCAATGACCATATGGAAACAAATGTGTGGCACATGTCAATGACCATATAGAAACAAATGTGAGGCACATGTCAATGACCATATGGAAACAAATGTGTGGTACATGTCAATGACCATATAGAAACAAATGTGTGGCACATGTCAATGACCATATGGAAACAAATGTGTGGTACATGTCAATGACCATATAGAAACAAATGTGTGGCACATGTCAATGACCACATTTGTTAAACAACTGTTAGAGTACCGTTTTACAAAGCGCAAATGGATAAAAATTGTCTGCGAAAGCACATTCAGCTTAACAACATACGGCCTGCCAACCATAACAATCAAATTTTGTACCCCTCCTGAAATACATTGTACCATCAATACTATATGGCTTCATGGAAACTAATATAGGGAGGAGTAGGAAAAGGAAAACAGCAACAACACCAACAACAACAAAGACAAACACAAGAATGACAAAGACAACAAAGTAGAAGGACAGTAAGCATACGTCTATAAAATCAACTCCCTAAAAAAGGAAAATGCAACTTTAGAACATGTTTTAAACATGTAATTTCAGCTTAAGTCGCTAAAATAAGTGATATTGGTCCAAATTGTGGCACTGGGACTAAATTTATCAATACTATTAAGGAGCATATAAACTAGCATGTCTTCATCTGTCCGGGAGTTTTTCTATCTTATACACATGTGTCATATATGAAGACATAACTTCTGTAAACCCTTTCATACCATGAAACGATTAGTCGGATTTCCTCTCAGGGCAAATCTATCTCTCAGAATCCCGAAAACACCACGATAACGAACTGAAAACGGTACCGTAAAAATAAGCACCCCATCGAGGAGTTATGCGCAATAAAAAAAAATTCGGGATGTGGTATGTGTCATGCCTTCTGAGGTCTGCCAAAGCATTTATTAAGGTTCCATTAATCGAAGTTGGACGACAGAAAAAGAAGAGCATGCCGTCAATATCATAGCAACAACCAAAAGTGTTCATACCATATATTCGAACCCTAGCTCGATACTGTTCCAAGACCCCAAATTTATTCCCCCAGATCCATGTACAATCATTTCAGAAATTTCAGTTGTCAATTGCAAATCAATAAACATGTACAAACGTTACGTGATGCTAGAAGGGCGGATCAAAATTTAATAACCGTGAACTATAGGTCAAGTCAAGCAAACAAGTATAGCTACTCCAAACAACCATGTCTTTCCCACGCAACTACCAGATTTTGCATGACAAAATGATGCACTTGTGATGTGTGTTTGTGATTTTTGTCTTGTGAGGCTTGGGCCAGATGAATCGATGGTACCATTCAAGACTGTCCAAGTCTTCCCGTGTTTTGTCTTGACTGGACTGTCCGGTGTGTCCCGACTTAGGATGACTATACATGCCAAAGAAACAAGACCGTCTAGAGCGCTCATTTTTGAGTGGGGCACTCTAGACCCACCCAAAATATTTTTTTGGGTAAACGTAGTGTCTGGCTTTGTCCCATCAAAATGGCTGACTCTGAAACATTTGTTTGATCAGTTAGTGGAATCCCATCCCATTCAATCAAAAATCATTTTATCATTTTTCTTTTAGTCGAAAATGTCGTTACAGGTGTGTGGCAACGTAGTAGGTTTGGACTATCTAATAATTTGTGATTTATGTAGTTTTATTTATTTATTTATTTATGTAGATTTATGTACACGACCATCTTTTAAAAAATGTACAGAGATAAAAAACAAATGTACTAATTTGAGGTTTTCTTTTTTCTGATTTGCAGTTAAAATGTGACTCAAGCAGATGTGAGCAAGAGTGAACTTTGAACAACCTTCCAGTAATCTTTATTACTCCTATCAACCATCTATTAACCAATCAGTACTTCTAAGTTCCTTAAAAACGCGTAATATTGAATTGATCTGTGCACTCTCACGTGATCTGCTTAATGGCCCACGTGCCTCATTACAGTGGAAAATATTTTTTTAATGTTTGGTGAAGAGTATAGGCCTAAGTATTTTGTTTGAAATGATGACATGCAATCACTATTAGCTCTGAAATGATTTCAAGCTTGCGAATACTAATACAACATACAGTGCAATACCGTATTTTAACAACGGTTCTTTGATTACGTCGAGGTTTGAAAGGCTTCTCCTATCTTTCCTGTAATAATGTTTAAAGTATTCTTGTATTAAGGTCAGTTCATATTTTTTCAACTCGGAATTAAAACTTCAGCTACTTCAACTATCATGTGAAGGGTAATCAAAATGCACATAATGAAAACATTATTTTTCATTAATGTATTTTTTTGTCTTCAATAATTAAAAATGGAATATGGTGTATGTATAAACAATAACATAAATTAATTAAATTAATTAATTAACAACTACAGTATTGAAAATATATTTAGACGCATACTAATCTATTTGCTAAGTGCTTTTATCTGTTAATGCATCATATGTTGTCTTAGCCCCCACATATCTGTGACATTTCAAACAAGAAAACAAGCACCCTTTAACTCAGATTTGAATATTGCAATCCCAGTAATTTTAATCAGTGACGGTGATTAAAAATAGTGGGGACTGCAGATAAAAAATAATCGATAGCACTTGTCAAATAAATTACATAGTGTCTCAATAAATAGAACGACTAGTTGTGATCACATACTGATTAGACATAGTGCAGGATTGCAGATAACGGATGGTAATGGATGCAAAGAAAATAAGTTACTAGGTTGCTAAATGGCTACGACGATAAATACGGATTCGGTATCTGGTAGTGTATACAATGGCACAGCGTACTAGTTTAAATGCACCGAGGAAAGCTTACAATACAGGGAAAAGTAGTTCCCATTGGTCAAGAGCTTTTTTTTGCAAGGTTTTTATGCACGACCAACAACAATGGCCTTCCACAGTGTTTTTAGCGATGAGTGTGTGGTGCTAGTGTGTCTGTCAGTAAGCATAAACATAAAATCAGAAAATCTTAATGAATACTTCGCATGCTCAGCTGTTGCTAGAGTACTAGAAGCGAAACTCACAAAAAAACCAGCCAAAAAAAATGAAAATGAAAATGTTTTTATCATCCGGAAAAAAAATGTTTTGCGAATTGTATGAATGCTGTACTGACACGATACTTTTAACACACTTAATTTGGGGGCCGTTTCCAACAAATTGTTAATAACAGTTTAACCCTAGTTAGACCGAAAACCAGACTGAGAAACTGCATAAATCACAAATGAGTTATTGAAAAGGCCCAAATTACACAGAAATAACAAAATTCGAAAACATACTATCGAGGGTATGATTTGTCAACGTTAACCTTCAACATTTACCAACCCTCCAACAGAAAAGAAGATGGATTCTAAAATATAGCTGCCTCCTGGTCGGCAAATGTACAAAAATGCTATTAATTTTCGGGGAAAAAACGTATTACTTCCCCTTCACAACCACAAATAATTAGTTGGTGATAGAAGATGGACTCAATTTTATGGCAATTCCTCATTTTCGTCCACAATGGGGATATTATGATGTCATAGACACTAACACAACGTTGACCAACAAACAATGATGATGACAAAAAAAGTAAGAAGGATTACTGGGTAGAGGGCTGCCACATGTTTGTATGCACTTGCTGGCGTCCCAAATTTGTGAATTGAACTACCACCACCCCACCTAATGACGATAATGTTTTCTTCAGTTTTAGATTTGATCTATCTTAAGTGTTACCTTACGATTTTACCTGTATTCTTTGCGTTAGTGCTTATTCTTCGTGTTTATGCTTGCAACCCTTTTCTTTGCTGTAACTGTGGATTATGAACGATTCTCATTTTGTTTTATGGTGCTTTGGTCCGATAAACTTGTGAGTTTCGACTAAATACAAATAGGCATCTAGGTCTACCATCGGAAACCAGCTATAGTGACAAAACGATATACCATTACCCTGTTCTCTGAACTACTTGGAATTTTGCAGTTGGCTAAGACGCAAAAACTGAGTAAAATGTATTGAAAACATTTCAGATACCATCTCTGAAAACATCTGTAGATGAAAACATTTGCACAGACAATCTTTTCTTTTCCTTTAAAGTCTCTTGGTATGAGATTTTCGGTTTTGTAAATCATTTTATTTCTCAGAAATAGGAAACGCCTCTTCATTGAATCTAAAGCGATTTGCAAGTGGCATAAATATTGATCGCCACTCTACATGGTAATTGGTTGGAATAAGTTCCAACTTATGAGCATAAAAATGAATAATTGCAGTAAAAAAATTTGAACATTTTTTTAAAGGAATAAGAAGCAATGTAATGGTTGCTTGCATTTTCCAGGACTTCACAAAGCAAATTTGTGCAGAAATATACCTACATGTGGCGAGAAAACCCAGAGAAATTAACTACAACAAGTTTTTCAGCCTGCGTTTGGTCACTTCCGTGAACGTGTACAGAGTTGTTGCATTTTTATGATATCTTTAGCTTCTGGATTCTTGAAAAACGAAATCCTGTGTTACGTAAGTAGTCTTTAAGCAGAATGTAGCAAATAAAGCACTACCTAGCAACATATTTCATGTTCTTATTTCGTGACCAATCAAATTGTGTATTCAAAACATCACAAATTAAAAAAATCTGTAAATCAGAATCATTAATGGATTATGAACAAAGTATACGAGTAATGATGGTAAAATTACCTAAATTCGAACCTTTATGTCCAAGTTCGTTTCTCCATTATAGCCTTCATTATATAAAAGTAGTGAAATCATAGTGAACATGGAACATTCCGAAGACCAAAGTCCATTCCCTTCACAGTTTTGACCATGAGTTAAACAGTTCTGAAACTGACTCCATTCTGTGAACACAGAGTTACAATTATTTATAGTCGCTTCCAATAAACTGTTAAAGCATTTAACTTTTTTCTAAGCTGGCACCCATTGAACATGCAGTTTTCCTTGTAAGAACGCTTGATACACTAATCTGATAAAGAAATACACAATCTGATTCGAACCCAGACAACCCTTACATTTTCGAACCCAGGCTATCCTTATTGTTTTGAACCCAAGCTATCGTTACATTTGGCTGGGAGATAAAGTTAATACTGTACTAACCCATCCTCCATCCACTTTTAAGAAAGAGTATAGCAGTAATCTGTTAGCATTTTACCACACGGTACCCGGTGTATTTCTTTTTTTTTAATTAGCCCTAGCAAGCATTTACTAAGCAATCCTGGAGTATCTATGAAAGCCAAGTAGCCACATACGAAAATTACTACTTCTTTAATGCTGGAAACTGTCACAAAGTCAGAGGCAACATCCATATTGTGATCTATGTGAGAGAAAAGCTGAACTAGAATGTCTTTCCTAACACTTTTGTTGGGAAGTTCGTGAAGTCCCAAATTCTTGTAAACCTATCATTCAAAGTTTGATGTACTTACAGGGTTTCATGTTACTGCTTTCGATTCGCAAGCAGAATATTGTAGTTCCAGGCCGAGACAGTGTCCTTTTTTGATTTTCAGATTACTTAATAGTATTTCCTCCCAAAACTAGTCATTTTCTTTCCTTTACTTTTCTGTTTTATGTTTTCATATTTTCAAAACACTTTTTCAATATGTCAATTTCTTAGCATGTATGTTACATACTACTGAATAAGATGAGGTGAGGATATGAAATGTTTTTTATATTTTTATTTGGAGGATGTATTAGAATTTTATCTTTTGTAAGTTCTTGTGAAAATATTCTTTTCTAGCCTCCTGAAGACTTGGATCTTTGTAATAGCTGAGTATCGGTTGTGCAAATACGGTAACATATCTGTGCGATTGTGGAGCATGCTGTGAACATTTGGATGTTGGCCCAGTCTGACTTGAAATTTTGGTCCTTGGTCTTTCATCCTTGTTGTTTGTCTTGTTGTTTGTAATAAACATTCTGGTGTTAACTTCACTGATGTAAGTAAAAACGAAAAAATAAGTACTAAATTGTTAATAGGCTTACGAAGGAATATGAGGTCGTGAAATGA
>JAHWFP010081818.1:0-10878 GCA_023313725.1 Lithobius niger
TATATATATACAAATATTTGTATATAAATATATATACATATTTAAATATATACATATATAAATATTTGTATATAAATATACGTATGTATATGTATATAAATATTTCCCCTCACTTGTCCCTCGCGTTTGGTGATGCCATTGGGGACCATTGTGTCCCTGGTAGGTCTAACCTTGGTGGTAAGGCATTCGTGACCTCAACCTAATTCCATGAAACCCTCCTCTGCAGCCGAGCTGTTGTCTTCATTTTTAACTTTTTAACTTCATAATTTTTAGTTTTATGTCGGATTGCAGTTAGCGATCACCAGGTCCTTGCCATTCCGGTTGCGTCTGCAACAAATTTATTATTGTGATATCTGGTTATGGGGCATGGCGTTTAAAATTTTTTCCACATAGTCTTGTCGCACAACCACGAATAAATACCTTTTTTTTTAAATATTTGTTTTTAGAACTTAATCTAGACTTAATTACAAGGAAGTCCTGGTTTCTCTAATCAATTCCGATAAAATGGCGGAACACTTGTTTTAGGCGTTCGGCTTCCTCTCCTTGGCTGTATGGGTCTCCATTCTTTTTTCTTAAAACCTTGACGTTTAGACGAAATTGACGTTATGGTAAGCGAAACTATGTTGCATTTCTGTTTTTACAGTATTTATGACTGATGGTGATCTCAATACGGGCGGACAAATTAATAAATAGTACCCTAAATGCTACTTTTTCGGCCATCTTTTACTATAAGAAAGCATTCAACCGACCTCATGTTTGAACTTATAACCTAAGTGCATTTAATAAACATCGAACTAACTACGAATAAAGTTTATTCATCCAACACACATAACAAAATTAAGAACAGCAAACACTCGTCCCACAAGATCTAATGCTCGCGTGTGGTCTGAGGGAAGCAGACAAAGAAAAACAATTAAACTGGCACTTTTGCAAACAAAATCAAAGATATGGCGCCAAAATAAGACAACATCGAAATAAAAAAAATAAAAAACACATAGAGATAAATATATACATGCACAACAAATTTATGAAACGCGAGATAAAAGCAGAATACTAAGAGGAGTGAAATATATAAATCTATTCTCAAAGAAAACTTGGGGTAAGCAACTATATGAAAAAAAAAAAGTACCATATGCAGGAAGTCCTTTTTTTTTATATAAATTGTTATACATTTTTGTATAAATATTTTTATAGTCCATAAATCAGTCGTTGTATTCGAACCAGTCTTGTCTCGGTTTTTAGCAAACTATGAAGTAAACTTTTCCTCGCATAGCTCCCCGGGACATCTCACAAAGCTCGTATGGGCTTTTTTGGCTCCTTTTGTCGGTGTTACTTTGAAACCAAATTCTTCTGCAAAACATCTTTTCTATAATTATTCTTTCCCTTACAAATTCATTCTTCTTATGAATTCATCTTATCTTCCTACGCAATTTTCTGGCTTTTCTGCTATCTTGTCAAAATTTTAATTTATTTCCTCGTCTTTACTACAATCCCCCCACGGACGACCGACTTCAATATAATATCGATCTTATCATTGGTGCCCTCAAGAAAACCACATTTAGTTTCCTGGGATCCGAGGTAACATGATTTTGCAGAAAAATGTCGCATATGACGAGCGGAATGGCTGGTCCGTGCAGTGAATCCACAAATTGAAATCGGAGTTATTTCAGAAAATGTGGAAGGGCTCTCGAAGCTCAAGAGTGAACTGACAATATTGTGTGCTTTTCTACGTTGGTGGGGGTAGGGGGTAGAGAACAAAGATACGCTAACAACTAAGTACTCTTCTTCTTCTTGTGGGGGAATGGAGGAGGAATTTTACATGTGCGATGGCTGCAGATCTACGATTTCAAACACACTAATGAATATATATTTACGTTTTATTTATTGAGCAGCAGCAGTGAGTTAAAACAACGGTACTAATTTAAGAAAATATTTGGGATACCAAACAATGATTGTTCGTAAGGGTCCCTGTGTGTTATGGACCAATCTGTAAGAAGGAGCATACGAAACAAGCTTCTACATTGCAAGGAAATTTAACAGTACTTTACCAAAAGCTATTAAAGAAATTGTTGTGAACTGAAAGATCAGAACATGTTTACGTAACTGGTTGTTTGAAATGGATTCTGTGGCAGAAGAAAATTTTATTCACAATTCAAAGCTGAACAAAATGTAATTAGTACATGGCGGTTATGTCTGTTAGTTTTGTCTATTCTCTACGGATTGAGTCATTTCATTATCAACTTTTGTTTTTCTTGAGTTGGATTTTTAAAATTTGGTTGGAATTTACTTAGATGCGGTGATTTTCCCTCTTGGGAAGGGGCAAAATCTGTTGCTTATTTTAACGTAATGAAATTTGACGTTGTTTCATTAATTTATTACTTTGCGTTAGTTTTATTCAACCGACACGTAACCCCCCTGTGGGCTGGGGGTAGAATAAGCCCACCGTACCCCTGCGTGTCGTAGGAGGCGACTAAAAGGGAACCCAAGATCACGGTTTGCTAGTGTGCCAAGGGTCTGCGTGGCGGAGGGTTTTTAGTCCGTCTTGAACACTAGCAACCTCAACACTACGGTTTGCGAGTGCACCTACGGTGTGTATGGCGGGCAGGTTTAACACCCGTCGCAAGCACTAGTCCGAAAGAGGTGAAGGGACATCCAGACAAACCGGGCCCGGGGTGGCTGCTTAGAGGATGTTTGGCGGTTTGAATCCCCTTTTGGGTTTGATTCCGATTTGCCCATTCTGGCCACTGGGCTTTTCATCCTCATCCCCCAGCATGTTGGCCGTGTGCTGCAACCTAGTAATCCGTGGAGGCGGAGATCCTGGCTTTCGGGCTTTGGCTCCTTATTCCGGAGGACGGGTGGCCTGGGCGAGCCGGCCTAAGGTCAATCGGCTATGACTTTTCGGGTCCTGTCGTTGTGGGGAGGCGGCTTGTGCTGTATCCATCTGCATCACGGACCCGAACTGTTTGGGTTATCGAGGGAGGTGGTGTGTACGGCTTCCTTGGTGGCCTCGCCTCTCGGCATGCTTAGGCTGCCACCTCACCGAGATAGACGGCGGTGTTAGCTTCCTGGTGCAGGGCCCTGGATATGCGGCTTCCGGCCCTGCATCACCCGAGTGCCGCGCGGGGTTTTTCTTTTCTGGGGGGCGCACCGCCGCGACTTCTTTTTGCTCTCCATGGCAACTTCTTCTCCCCCCTCCCCCGCAAAAATTTCTTCCCCCCAAAATTCTTCCCCTCCTCGCCGCACTAGCAAGCGCCAGAGGAGGGAACCTGAGATGGTTGGGCCTGGTGCCCAGTTACTGGACATTAGTAAGAGTCGGGACCAAGTCCCGAAGTTCTTGGTGGTGACAGGCGAGGGCCGAGATGTTACACAACTCGGTCCGTTCGCTGTCCACAAGGCACTCAAAGGGATCTGTGGTTCCGATCCGAAGAGTGTCTCTCGGCTCCGTGCTGGGGGATACCTTGTGGAGGTTGCGGATGGGGCTCAGGCAAAGAGGCTTTTGAAGGCGGGTGCACTGGGGTTATGCCCGGTGCGTGTGGAGCCGCATCGTACCTTAAACAGCAGCAAGGGGGTCGTGACGTGCTTTGATTTGGGGTCTCAGCGATGATATCATCCTGGACGAACTCAAGTCACAAGGCGTTACGGCTGTGAAGCGTTTGACGCGGAAAGGTGAGAATGGTGCCCAGCCAACTGACACCTTTTTCCTGACCTTTGATACGCCAGTTGCACCGCAGCACATTACTGCCGGTTACCTGCGGTTGAAGGTCAGGACTTATGTTCCGAATCCAATGCGGTGTTTCCGCTGTCAACGCTTCGGCCACACCAGCGGCTCGTGTAAAGGTAAGCCTACCTGTGTTAGCTGTGCTCAGGCAGCCCATGAAGGCGCTGATTGTGCTGGCCCAGAGCAGTGCATCAACTGTGGTGGTCAGCACCAGGCCTCTTCGCGGGACTGCCGTGTTTATTTAGAGGAACGTCGTGTGCAGGAATTAAAGGTTAAGGACGGGCTTTCCTATTCGGAGGCCCGGAAGAAAGCTAAACTATCGGCAGTGCCGATGACCAGATCTTTTGCACAGGTGTGCAGTGCGCCATTGCCTGGCCCAGTTAGTGAGTCTGCTGATTTAGCGGATTTGCGCGCTGAGCTCAGGTCTTTGACGAGGACGGTAGGCATGCTTGTTACTTTGTTGACCCAGCAACATCCATCTTTGCAGGGTCTTTTGGGTTCTTCCAAACCGGTTGATGCCTTGCCGTCAACATCTGCCCAGCCTGCTACTGTTCCTGTTCCTGTAACTGTTCCTGTTCCTGTAACTGTTCCCAGCCAGGTTAAGACTGTAGTTAAGCCTCCTCCTGCCCGGAGTGCACCACAGAAAGTGTCGAAGAAGGCTCCTGCTGGTATATCCTCAGCACCACCCGTGAGGAAGTTGCCACCAGGAGAGAAGGTGAAACAGTCGTCGAACACCCAGCTTGCTGAGGGGTCCATTGCGTCCCCTCCACAATTTGATCCTCCTTTACCCATGGAGCAGGGAGATATTTCCTGTTCCACTTCTCCTGGGCTTTTTCCTCCTTCCGAGGACAACTTCGTTCTGGACCTCACTCCGGCTTTTGATTCGGGGGAGGATTCAGATGTTTTCGGGTCGCCCAGGGGAGGAGTTGAGGAGGATGATTCAGTCTTAAGCCCGTCCTAATGCCTGCGCATTCCATCGTTCAGTGGAACTGCCAAAGTTATCGGACCCATGCAGAGGAGCTGCGGCTGCTTTTGTCGCATTGGCGACCTCTGTGCTGCTGCCTTCAGGAAACTTGCTTCAAGGCGTCGGATAATCCGGTTGCTAGGGGTTACTCTGTCTACCGTCTGGATGCAGACCCTGTGCCACGTGCACATGGTGGTGTTGCAGTGCTGGTTCAACACTCTCAGCCGCATGCCAGTGTGCCTCTGCACACTAGATTTCAGGCGGTAGCAGTTCGAGTTTCTTTTCAATTCGATATTACTGTCTGTTCGGTTTATTTACCGCCGGATGAGGTCTTTGGGGTTGGTGACCTGGAGGACCTGGTTCGCCAGCTTCCTGCCCCGTTTCTCCTGCTGGGCGACTTTAACAGCCACCACGTCCAGTGGGGAGGACCTAATACTGACAACAAAGGCAGGATCCTTGAGGAGTGGATGCAGAGGGGGTCCGTTTGCATCCTGAACGATGGACATGACACACTGTAACCTGGCCACGGGCAATTGGTCAGCGGTGGACTTAGCCTTTTGCTCCCTTGCCGTCCCAGTTCACTTCACTTGGGCTGTCACTGCCGATCTGCATGGAAGCGATCACCTCCCCGTTGTGTTGTCCATGACACAAGGGGGTTCTGTGGCTTCCAGGCCAGCCCGGTGGGCGCTTAGACGTGCTGAATGGTCAGCCTTTGCTGAGGCTGCTGTATTTCAGCGTGCGGTTGGGGACTTTTCGGATGTGGATGAACTTTCAATTCATTTCGCTGACGTGGTCCTTGCTGCTGCTCGTTCTACTATCCCGCGTTCGTCCACACAGCCACGGCGGGTTCCTGTTCCGTGGTGGACGCCTGCTTGCGAGCATGCTATTCGGGCCCGCCGGCGAGCGTTGCGTGCGTTTACGGTCAACCCAACTACTGACAACTTTGTAGCCTTTAAGCGCTGTCGTGCCCGTGCCAGGTATGTCATCCGTGAGGCTAGACGTGCTTCGTGGACAGCTTATGTTTCGTCGATCACGCGCTCCACGCCTTCTCAGCAGGTGTGGCGGAAGGTGCGCCAGATCTCGGGGAGGAACGTGTCTTCCCCGGTTTCACAGCTGAAGGTGGCGAATTCCGTGATCTCTTCTGTGCCGGATATCGCCGATTGTCTTGCGTCTGCGTTTGCGCGGGTCTCGAGTGATAACCATTATGATCCTGGTTTCCTCAGAATAAAGCGTAGAGAAGAGGCTCACTCTCTAGACTTTCGCTCCGACGGGCTAGAGGAGTACAATTTACCGTTCACCAGGCAGGAATTTGTTTCAGCTTTGTCCAAGTCGCATGATTCCGCCCCAGGGCCTGATGATGTTCACTATCAGCTGTTAAAACATCTGCCTCTTGCCTCCCAGCAGTTCTTGCTGGAGATGTTCAACCGTGTGTGGGCAGAAGGCTCTGTTCCGGCAGCATGGAGGACAGCAGTGGTCATCCCGATTGTGAAACCGGGCAAAGACCCTACTGCTCCTTCCAGTTATCGCCCAATCGCTCTGACTAGCTGTGTCTGTAAACTTATGGAACGGATGGTCAGTGAGAGGTTGGTCTGGGTGCTGGAATCACGCGGGTTCTTATCTGCGTCCCAGTGTGGCTTTCGACGTTTTCGGTCAACCATCGATCATCTGGTTGCCCTTGAATCGGATGTGAGGGAGGCTTTCCGCCTGCGTCAACATCTGGTTCAGGTTTTCTTTGACTTGGAGAAGGCTTATGATACGACCTGGCGTTATGGGATTCAACGTAATCTCTATAACTATGGCTTGAGGGGACGGATGCCACTGTTGCTTTCCTCTTACCTCTCCGGCCGTTCTTTTCGTGTTCGTGTCGGGGCGACTCTTTCCCGCCCGTTTGTCTTGGAGAATGGTGTGCCTCAAGGGGGTGTTCTTAGTGTCATCTTGTTTGCTATTGGGATCAATCCCATTGCTCAGCAAGCTGCTGTTCCCCAGTCATTGTTTGTCGATGACTTCGGCCTGCGCTTTCGGGCAGCTCGCATGCAGACCTGCGAGCGGCAGCTACAGCTGGCGATTAACAAAGTCCAGACCTGGGCGGTCAGTAATGGTTTCCGGTTTTCTCCGGACAAGACTGTGTGCATTCACTTTTGCCGCCAACGAACACTGCACCCAGATCCTTGCCTGTATTTGGGGCAGGCGCAGATTCCTGTTGTCCCACAGGCACGTTTCCTGGGTCTGGTGTTCGATTCCAGGTTATCTTGGCTTCCACACTTGCGCCAACTTAAAGACAAGTCTTTGCGGGCACTTAACATCTTGCGGGTTCTGTCGGGTACTTCATGGGGTGCCGATCGCACTGCCATGTTGCGCCTCTACAGAGCCCTTGTCCGCAGCAAACTTGATTATGCGTGCATGGTGTATGGTTCGGCTAGTGACTCGACTCTCCAGATGTTGGACACTGTGCATCACAGTGGCCTGCGTGTGGCGACTGGGGCATTTCGAACTTCTCCAGTGGTCAGCCTCTATGCTGAGGCCTCGGAGCCACCTTTGGCCATTCGTCGGCGGAAGCTGGCCATTCAGTATGCTGTGCGTTTACGTGCTGTGGAATCCAGTCCTGCTTGGTCCATGGTTTTGGGGCCAGACTTGCGAGTCGGTAGACACAGGGTGGGTAAGGGTGATTTCCACGATAGGCTCCAGCAGTCCTGTCAGGAGATAGCCTTTGGTATGCCCAGCGTCTTGAGGCTGGGGGGGATGCCAGTGGCCCCTTGGCTTGTCCCAAGTGGCATTATCATTTTCGCTCTGGCGTCCCTCCCGAAGGGTTCCACTCTGCCAGCAAGGTACTTGCAGGAGTTCCGGCGGCTGTGTTCTCAGTACGCAGGTTATCAGCGGCTGTTTACTGATGGGTCGAAGTCAGACGCTGGCGTGGCTTGTGCTTGTGTTTGTAAGGGAGTGACGGTAGCCAATCGCCTTCCATCAGGCTATTCTGTGTTTTCTGCAGAGCTTTTGGCTCTCGGTTTGGCGGTGGAATGGATCCTTGGCCTTCAGGGCACGCATTTCATTATCTTTAGCGATTCCATGAGTGCCCTGGAGTCCTTGGCGACTTACAATCCACGGAACCCCTTGACACAACGTGTCCAAGCTTTGCTTTCCCGCTTGCCTGGCCAGCGGAAAACCGTGCTTTTCTGCTGGATCCCGGGCCATGTTGGGATAGGTGGAAATGAGCAAGCGGATTCTGCAGCAAAAGGGGCCCTTTCTGGCCCTCTCGGTAGGGATCTCAGGCTTGTTCCCTCGGACGCTTTTCCAACTCTGCGTCTGAGGTTACATGCTTTTTGGCAAGCCTCGTGGGATGGACAGGACGGTAATAAGTTACGGGCCATTAAAGGCACTGTCGAGGAGTGGCACTCGGCGTGTCGCCGCAGTCGCCGTGAGGAGGTTGTGTTGGCCCGTTTGCGAATTGGTCACACCCGACTTACTCACTGTTTCCTTTTGCGGGGGGTTGACCCTCCTGAATGTTCTTGGTGTCGACGGCCACTTACGGTCCGGCACTTACTTGTTGATTGTCGCCATCTTGATGGTGTTCGTCGTCGGTTCCATCTTCCGCATGACATTGCGCGTCAGTTGGGCGATAAGTCTGTCCTCCTGTCCGGTGTTTTTCAATTTTTGCAGGAGGTACAGCTGTATGGCAAGATTTAGATTAGGGGTTTGGATAACATCTCTGTATTTTGTGGTGCAGTGGCAACCCGGACCACTGCACTGTGACTGAGGTTGGCGCTAATGACCAAGTTGTCGACGCGCCATTAAGCCTCAATCCCCCCCCCCCCCCCCCGACACGTAAATTCCGTTTATTCCACATCCTGGAATACTGCTTCTTAAAGTGACCCAAGCTGACTCTCTTGGCTCAACAACAAAAAGAAAAAAACAACATGTCTTCTAAATCCAAATAAACAACAACAACAACAACAAGTACAAAGCCCTCTACAGGCCTATACACAAGTAAGTCATGTACATCTAGCAATTATACAAAAGTACACCATGGGTGCCTCAAACATGGCGGATCCTGAGGCTGAATGTCTCTGCGGTCCATGACCTTGTGGCTCGGCCCTTGGTAAACTTCTTCGTAGAGCTCAAGTGGTTGCTGCCAGTGAATTTGCGACATACTCCCCGTCAAGCGAGATCTGTCCATCTGTCCTCGCAAATTCTGAAGTGGCACTCTTCCTCGAACTTCCCCGCTACGAAAGGAACTTGCGTTGGGTATGTCTTCAGACGTCTTGAAAAGGAAAAAACCCGGCTTTCCAATCTTCCGTGTTACCTACGAAGCTTGACTCTCCCAAGTGGTGGATGTTGTTGTGATTGTTGTTGTTGTTATGGTGGTTGTTGTGGTGGTTGGGACCACTAACACTGTTCAATTATTAGTACCAACAAGTATGGTAGCACTTCTCACCATCTTTATTAAATTTTATATTAAAAAATCTATTGTTGCCTCTCGCAGCTAGAATTCAAGGTGCGCTTATGCAGCACAACAATTCACCTTTGCATTCGCGCATAGAATCTAGAAATCGTCTGGTATTCCAACATGACGGCGGTCTTAGCTCTGCCGGCTCGTAAAGAAAACAGTCAATAATGTGAGTTCAGAAGCGTCTGGAAAAATTGTTTCGTCACGAATATTTCTTCATCTTGTTGTCGAAAAAGCAGCAAATTTAGTAACTAAGTAAGAGCTAGTACGCGACAAAGTTGCATACACACTCCTTTGGGCGGGTAAGGATCAGCGAACAAAATTTGCTTCACTTCTGTTGTCTATATATTGTTTTTTCCACCTCCCACTGGCTTTTATCCAAAGGCAATTATTTGAAGGTGATTTTTTTTTTTTAAATTTATTACTCGGGAGGGAGAAGTGTGCGAAAGGTCTATTAGTTAGGTTAAGCTAAAAATCTGTACTTGATCAGAAATACACGTCAGAATAAAGTGAAAACAACCTCGTTTGGTCGCAAGTATAATATCGTAATTTGTTTGGAAGCCATGTTGTTTTGATGAGAAGTGGTAGGCGGTGGTTTCAGCCCGACAAAACGCCTGAAGCGTGAGCAATTACAGACAGTTAAAACAAACAATTTTCTTTGACGTGGAGGTGAAACAGATGTTGGGTTGGACAGATGGTGATCCGGGCTCCTTAACCTTTTCTACAAAGTTCACGTTAATTTTGTGATAATAAACCAGCTGTGATTGGCTTTGATTAATTGATCGAATTTATTCTCGTGCTAAAGGAACAAGCAGAAATCAAAAACAAACTTTACAATAATTTGTTTTGGTGTCAAGCCAGGCAGTTCAAAATACAATTACTAAAGTTATGAAGTACTGCCAACTTTAGGGACTTGCTGGCTTTAAAGACAAGCTAAGTCACACCTGTATGAAACGCATTTTCATCTTGTGATTCCACGTTTTCAATTCTCAGAACAATGAAACCGTGTAGGATGGCAACAGTGGTGTAAGACAGAGATCCATGACCTAAGTCCAGAAATCCAGGATCTAAGTCCTCAAATGATGCTTCATGAAAAATAAAGACATTCGCTGTAGGACATGAATAGCAAACATTATGCGATAAGTGCATGCCCCAATGCAGTCTGTCCTCCTGTCCGGTGTTTTCCAATTTTTGCAGGAGGTACAGATGTATGACAAGATTTAGATTAGGGGTTTGAATAATATCTCTGTAATGTGTGGTGCAGTGGCAACCCGGGCCACTGCACTGTGACTGAGGTTGGCGCTAATGACCAAGCTGTCGACGCGCCATTAAGCCTCCCCCCCCCCCCATGCTACAAAAAGCATTGCAGACGTCGTTGGATGAAGAGGCAAGTTCTCATTTCCCCTTTTTACGGAAGGATTGTTTCGGAACCGAGCAACAATGATTGCTAACGCTATGTATAGTATAACGCCTGAGAACTGCAAGCAATCTTAAACAATGCATGTGGGTGTTTTAGCCTAGTGGGTTGTTGTTCAGGAATGCCCTGGGTTTGGAGGGCATTATCCTAATGACTGTCCTGTTGAACAGCGTATTCTTAGCAATGTGATTGCCCGTGCAACAATTCATTGGCGCCGTTCCAAAAGGCCTTGAAGCAAAAACTAAAACGTTTTAGTTTAATTTCGTTCTTCACATCTGTTTTAAAAGTGTTGCAAAATGCGAAGTTTAGATAAATCACAGTTCAAGTCTACAACATTC
>JAHWFP010081821.1:0-10541 GCA_023313725.1 Lithobius niger
TACCTACATTTTAAGCTATACAAATTGAAAATCGGTTCATTGGTTCGGTCTCTAGGTGAGAGCAAAAGTTTTAGCCCATTTGGCTTTCCGTGTCAAGAATATTGTAGTTACATTAAAATAGTCTGCGAAAGGCCCTAGGCCTTGTCCATACCTACGTTTTAAGCTATAGAACTTGAAAATCGGTTCAGTGGTTCGATCTCCAGGTCAGAGCAAAGAGTCCCAACAACAACAACAAGAACAACAACAACAACAACAACAAGAACAACAACAACAACAAGAAATGGCCATGCTGTGGATGCCGGACGGTTCAATTGTTGTCATTAAAATTTGTAATGCGGAGAAATAGCTACGACACGACCCCAAATACCGAATTTCGTTGGTCTATGTCAATTTTGGGCGAAACTATAGGAGTTCAAAGTTTGACGTTTAACATGGAAGTTCATGCTGAGGCTTACATAAGGACCGCGGTCCTTGATCATCAATTTTTTTAAAGGCACGAGATTATGGGACCACATTGACAAATTCGACAGTCAAATCCATCACTGCAAAATAAAACTTTCCAGGGTTCACACAAGACCATGCACACACATTTCAACCACTTTTAAGGACTTTTAAGGACCAAGATAATTTTTTTCAAGGACCAATATAATTTTTTACAAGGCCAATACAATACTTTTAGGCCACTTAAAAAAAGAAAGTTGGTTCTCGGGCATTTTTCACATGAAATCCGTGCGGGCGGGCGGAATTTTATTTTTTATTATTTTTTATTTGTCGGCCCTATTTTTACGTACTTTTGGGAATTATTTTTTATTTTGGGTAAACTAAAGACTACTGCCTCATAATTCTGCTAACCACGTTTCCATAAAATTATTTAACGACAAGAATGGTAATTTTATAATGTCATTTCTCACTAAGGACCATTTTTGATTTGTAACTGCTATTTTTGCCGCGTCGTTTCTTTTTATTTCCCGTAAAAAAATCGGTGCACTAGGGCCTGAGAACCAACTTTTCTTTTTTTAATGGCCTTAAGGACCTTTATTAATCAACAAATGTACCGTACTCAAATAAGGCCATGTGGCTTTAAAGAAGAATAATGCGACATCATGCTACAAAACTCCACAAACTCCGGCTCGCCACATTTCTTTTATTTGCACCGGTGTTTTTACTTGAACTCAACCTTGTTGCAGTAGCAATGATCTGTCAATTTCAGATAACGGGAATCCTAACAGGAATCACGATTTCCAAAACGATGTAGTCACAAGCTCTCAAAACTATTAGTGCCTGATGAAGCCAGACGAATACTGTCTGCTGAAAATTCGCAAGAATCTGATGAGGATTCCTGTTAGCTAAAATTGTGCGTTAAGTTTTCTGAACTGACATTTTCATGCTATGAGCTTTCACAGTTAGAACCACTACTGTATTTTTAATATCAATGATCTGCAGTAGGAGATGGTATTTTTTGTAACTTAAACCGTGAGCCTAGTGGACATATTTTGACTTTAAATTGTCTTTACGCCACTACCCGTTTCTGTTTCAATAGTTTTTTTTTTGTGAAAAAGGTTAAGTATTTAGATTGTTGATGTACTTCCCCTACCATGTCGCTGCTTAGTGCCGCATCTTCCATGCTTCCTAGATTGACCGACCTCATGCAAAACTTGAATCGAGGTTTATGTACATTATCTGATAATTTAGCCTCTCCGCGTATTCAGAATTGTCTAGCCACTAACTGTAAGACTTGAACTTCCCATTTTCACACAATGTGGATACGGGCTAAGTCTGTTTCAAAACTCCAGCAAGCCATCGTCGTGCCTACTTGAGCAGTCCTAGAAGAAATTCTTGCTGGCCCAACTGGTTCTTAAGATGGCACGCTACGCGTTGGATCAGCAGTTGAGCAAGAGGAGGTCTCTTATTTGCTGTGGCACGCAATAATGCAATCACCGTATACATTTACACTATTTACACACATCAAGAACACACACTTGACTACATCAAAGCTTCTTCAACCTTGCAGTGTTCGTTTGGTTTTTTTCAAGTTTTATTACTTTATTGCCCCTGTTGTGATTGGGCGGGTTTTGGTGCTTCGTGCTGCTATGGTTTTGTGGGTGATGGGAAGGAGGGCTTTGATTTGGACGAAGGCACCTTTAGTTAAGTTGCATGGTGATGGATTTTGTGTGGCTATTGCAAGTGATTCGGGTGCAAGCCTTGGGTACAATTTCTTTTCGAAAACTCCAAAATACCAGTGTTACCTGGTTGATTTTGGTTTCTATTGCCTGTTATATACCTTACCTTTTTTATAGCATTCTCCTTCTCTCATAATGCTGTTCAATCTATAGAAATTAAATCGAAGATGTCCTTCCGATTCGCTACCTACTGCGCATCTTACTGCGCAGTCTCCATCATATAGAAGCCGTAGCGGTGCAGTAAGCTCACCTTTTCGGACCTCTATTGTGCCCAAAATGGCGACGAGGGGAGGAGGGCGCGACCGAGGTAATGTATATTTTCAACAGGCAATAGAAACCAAAATCAACCAGATAACACTGGTATTTTTGAGTTTCTAGTTGCCTTGAAATATCATTACCTTTTTTATAACGATCCCATAGACTTTGTCAAGGCGGCGGGCGCCATTAACTAAAGTTCCCTCAGGTAGCGAGCGGTTCCCCTCACAGAAAATTCAGTGTGTAAAATGGGGTTAAAGTGCACGTCGGGCAGCAACAAATGGCCCAATACGGTAAAGTCCCTCAGCTTGGTGGGACATGTCCCGGAGGGAATGGGACGTGAAGACCGTGGGAGGTCTCCAGGAGGCAGTTTCCATTGCTTCAGTGATGGGGATGTTGCTGTAGTGAGCCCAGGATGTGGAAATTGCACTGAGTTCGTGGGCCGTTACTCCGATGCCTTCAGAGACATAGTTTTTGTCAAGCGCTTCGTAGGCTTGGACGATGACACTTCTTTAGCCAGGTGGCGATCATGCGGCGGAAGTGGTGCCGACCTTATTACTGAAGGGAAGGAAAAGTTGGGAGCGTCCCCGGCAGATGGGCTTGGATGCCTTAGTTAAATTGAATTGACCGGATAGGGCAAAGGGACCGCTCCTCTTCATCCCCTAGGATGGAAGATAAGGACGGAATGGTGAAGGGATGAGTCCCCTCGTCAGGTCTGTGAGTTTTAGCACAGAACGATGCTTGTGGAGGCAATGATAGGCTTGCGTAGTCGGGCAGGAAAAAACAGACTCTTTCTGTGGCAAAGAGGGCTTGTAGTTTGCTACAGCAAGGACAGGCTGCCAGTGCCATGAGGAATATTGTTTTTTTTGTGAGGTGGCTAGTCTAGCCGAGCGTTATGTTGCAAGAGGATCGTCCTTCGGTGGATCGATTCCAAGCGGATCGTCGGGGAACGTGTCCAACTGTAGAGTAGCTTTAGAGATGTCACGAGCCACCTTGGACATGAACCAAGAGCACACCCCAGAGGTTTGTGCAGGGGCTCAAGGAACGGAGTGCAGAATGGTGGATCGATGGACGGTGGATCGAGTAGAAGATCGTTGGAAAGCGGATCGTTGCCAAGGGATCGTCATCCAGTGGATCGATCCTAAGCGGATCGTCGCATAGTCAGTCCATATGCAGTCCAAGTAAGGCTGGCACAAGCCGCCCCGGATCGTAACCAAGAGCACGCCCCAAACATATGTGATGGGGCCCCAAAGGACGAGATCTTGTAACCTGTAAAGAGGTTCGTGGTAGAATGGTACACTAGGATGGTGGAGCCTTTGAGTCCGCTTTGAATAGAGTTGTGAAAAAAGCGAAGGTGGTCATGCATAGGGGGGTGGATTGGTTCACTCGTTCCGAGACACATCAATGAATCCATCGTTTCCAGTGACTGTCGTAAATCTTGTTGGTAGAGGATCGGACGACTCGTGATGCGATGCGAGTGGCCTCGTTCTCAAGAATGCCAGGTGCTCGGAGGAGCTGAATGATAGCAGCCACGCGAGAAGTCGCAGTGCTTGGTGGTTCAGGGTTAGGATCGATCCTTCACGTTGGGACAGGAGGTCCGGACGGCTCGGTAGCTGGTGAGGAGAGTCAACGAGAAGGGTGAGTAGTAGTGGAAACCAGGTTGCGACCGGCCAATTCGGAGAAAGAGAATGGCTTGCAAAGAAAACAATCGGGGACGACCCCTTCAATTGTTGTTAGCAGTTCTGGTAGTGGAACCTCGGAAGGATCAGGATCTCCTTGGAACGGTTGGTCAGGTTGATCCGAGAGGGACGGGTCTGGCGAGTAACAAGAAGCAAAGTCCTTGACCGCAGGGAGGACCTGAGGAGGTAACTGCGCGGACAGGATGGGACGAGGCGGTTCGTCCACGATGGCAGAAGGACCAGCATCCTCGAGGGAAGGCTTGTGGAGGGAAGGCTTGTGGCACTTAAGGATGGAGGCAAGCCAGGCCGTCGTGTAATCAGAAACTGGAGCCTTACGTTTAAAGGTTTAGAGTGAGGAGTCCATGAGGGTATGTACTGGGGACAGAGTGAGTGGTTCACTGGTCCGCCGAGCGGTGGAATGTCCAGTTACCGAAGGACGGGATGAATGCGAGTAAGTTGCGGTCCTGCAGAGGATGCCAACTTGGTAGTAAAACGTAGGTCCCGCACTGGTGGAGATTGACTGCAAGGGATCGGGGACGTAGCTGCAGTGTCAAAAGGTATCGGGACGGCTCAGAAAGAAGAGGATTGTGCAGCGGACGCAGCTGCTCCAAAGAACCCTGGTCCGCAGTAAGTTCAAGAAATTCAACATTATCCGCAACCGGTGGGACCGGAGGGAACGAGGAGTGCATGATGAGGAGCCATCCCCTGGCGTCCCTTTAGTGCGAGGCACAAGGACGGTATTACCGAGGATGGGGTAGGACGCAGGGGATGGCGCAAAGCTGGGAACGAAGCGAACAGCTTGGTGGTGTAGAAAAGAGAAGGTCTGGATACTGGGTCGAGGTAGAGGTGGACCAACTGCGAGGAACGGAACGCTGCCCGTGACACGATAGTAGTAGTGAAAGTTGGTGTCTCTGAGGGAAGAAGAAAAAACACATTACCTAATGTGGTGGAAAGCGTCCTTTCCTGTCCCTGTCTTACAGATAAAGGTCTAGTAAGAGGAAGGAAGGGTGATGAGGAACGTGATGTTGTTGTTCTGAATGAGAGCAAGTGTCCCCACCCCCTCCCCTGAGTAGGAAAACGAGGGGTAACGAGAGGAGTGCGAAAAGCGTCCTGTGAGGATCGCATCCAAGACCCCAGGAATAGGGCTTGTGGAACTGTAGCCTGATTCGTGCAGGCCTGTCTTAGATAGAGAGCTTTTGTCTTTTTACCGGAGATATAAATGCGGGCGGAACTGGTAGAGGACCAGGAGCAGTACGATGCGGAGGACTGGGACTGGTCATGGAGAATAATAGGATAGAGATCTCCGTCCGCAGGAGGGATGGGCGGAATTGGCAACGGAACCCGTTGAATGAGACGCGGAAGCGGATTGTCAGGCAAAGTTGGAGGATCGTTGTTGCTTAGTAATTGAAGCTTTAGTCACGATGATGCAAACGGGAACTGGCGCTATAAAGTACCGAAGGGAAGAATTCTGGGTAACGGAACGGTCGTCAACCGAAGGTTGGAAGGAATGCGAAGATAGAACAAGGAATCGGGAACGTTGCCGCAGTATTGCAAGGCATGAGGAACCACTGCTTGGTAAGAGGGTTTCGGAGGGGAACTGGCTGCTCCAGAGAATCTCATTCCGTTGTAGGTCGGAAATCCACCAGTCGTCCGCAGGTGGAGCGCGCAGTGGGGACGCGGAACGAGGGGTGCGGAGTAAGGAACCATCCCAAAGTGTTCCCTTAGCCTGTGGCATTGGAACGATGGTACTGTAGGACGTGGAGCGTCAATGAAGAACGCTCGTCCCCGTGGGATGCAGAACGTGGTATGGGGGATGCGGATGTGGCTGGAGGAACTCTCGTCCCATGAGGTGCGGACGTGACTGGAGGAACGCCCATCCGATGGAACGCGGACGTGGCTGGAGAGACGCTCATCCTATGGGAGTGACAGTACGGTCGTCCTTGTATTGCACGTCCTCTGGTTAGGATGGATGGTCTTTTGGAAGCAGGTGCCTGCGAAAAGTAAGGAACATGTCCTGAGGCAGGCTGGCTCCTGCAAAAGGTACCTCTAGGTACTTTTGTTGGGAAAGAGGATAGCTTGATGAGCGACGGACAGGAGAACGTCCGATCGGCGGTGTAACGCTTGCGAAAATAGAAGCTTCCTAGTCCGAGGACAGGATGGATCGGTCCTCTGTCTATCCGCTCCTAAGGGCGGAGCAGAGGAAACCAGAAGCGAAGCTTCAACCGGGAGATTCAGAGGCAGGAGAGGATAGTGAAAGTAGCTAGTCCTAAGGACTGGTGGATCCGTGAAGAGGATGTAGTAAGGATCTGTGATTGTAGCAGTGACAATGTGTGTTTCTAAGGGGTGCAAGCGTTTCCCCCCCCCTCCAAACTGAGGTCTAGTAGGGGAATGAAGTAAAGACACGTAGGGGGGGGGGGATGAGGCTTAATGGCACGTAGGTTGAGGATGGACACAAGGATGGGATCAGTTGAGAAGCAGCATATAGCACAGCTGCATAGGACGAAGGTCGAGGAAAGACGAGCGGACTGCATCGTCAGAGTATATATAAGAAAAAAGGGCTGCGCAGTGGGATGCGCAGATGGTGACGGCGCGGAGGGATATAATACCCTTTTAAGTAAACAACAACATCCAATGTTGGAGGGAAAGAAGGCGCAAGCCGACAGAAAGTGGTGAAACAGCCCAATCCAAGAGGGCTGCGCAGAATAAATACTCAGTGGGGAGCCGCGGGTGAGGAACGTCGTGCATCCGAACCGATCCGTGCACCGCCCGAATGCAACGAAGACATGAGCCGCCCTGTGCAGGAACCAAGGGACGCGGCGGCATCGAGGGACGGCGGCAGTGAGAAGCAGCAGACCAGCCAAAAGAAGAGCGTGATCGAGCGATTCACGATCCGCAGAAATTTTTAAAACATCAACCATACCCGCAGGGGACGGGTCCGCTGAAGCTGGCAAAGCGGAGAGAGGAGCAGGGAGGACGGAGCCGTCCCTAGGAGCGTCCCCTGTTCGCAGGAGGACGAAGAAGTCGAGGAGCGATGTGAACAGGGCGACGTGTAGAGAAGAAAAGGTGAGCGTACTGCTCTGCTTCGGCTATTATATGATGGAGGCTGCGCAGTAAGATGCGCAGTAGGTAGCGAACTGGAAGGACATCTTCGATTTAATTTCTCTAGATTGAACAGCATTTTCAAAAGGAGAATGCTATAAAAAAAATGGGTACTTTCAAGGCAACTAGAAAATAAAATTTCGGTATTATCGAAATAAAACTTCAAAAAAAACAAACGAACACTGCAATGTTGAAGAAGCTTTGATGTAGTAGAGTGTGTGTTACTGATGTTGTGTAAATAGTGTAAATATTTTTTTGGCCTGAAGAAGATCCGTGATCTGGATTGAAAATTCGCCGACTTTCACCAAAAACAGTTGAGTGAGTTGACATTTTTACTTCTAAAGATGAAACCTCAACTAAATGCCAATTTTTAACCGTATACATGCCTAGTGCGAACCCCGACTTTCATCTCAACAAACCACACTGCAAAACTGGGCCTAGTATTATTGCAGAAATTAGATGTGGTTGCTTCTAAATGAAAACAGCTATGGTAAACTTGGGGTTTGACCACTGGGAAGCTAAAAAAAAGATCCATTTAAAAAAAAATTCCTTTGAAATGGTCTATTGATTTGAAACTGTTGGAAATCAAATACAGCTCAGTTAATTTTGAAGAAACAAGACCAATTACCATTTCAAACCAATCAGTGGATCCTTGTCTTTACAATTTTAGTGATAACCTCTTGAACCATTATTATATCCCACAAAAAAAAATGAAAAAATAAAAGCAAAATTGTGCACATACTCTAACCTGCTGCGCGGTCAGCTGTGATGCCATGACCCCTAACTGACCCGAAGCAGTGGCCATCAACTTTGGTTGCGAGGTGACAGTAGCACATGTCACAGGGATTAGGTTGCCCGTTCCACCCTGTGATACCACAGCTAGCCTTGGCAAAGTAGTGGCCCCAGCTGTTGTTTGGATAATGTTCATCTGGCCAGGTTTTCCACCAACCGGCCGGACAATATTGCCACCCTGGATCTTTATAGTTGTTGCACCTAAAACAAATTAGTGAATCAAGTTTAGTTTACAACCATGTTCATTAAGTATAGGATGATGATACATTTTTCATGTTTTCAGTGCATAACATATTCTTTTTGTGTTAACCCTTTACTTCACGGACATTTACGAGAACTTTCATCCTCATTTCCTCGTGAAAATTAGCATTTTCTCCACAAATGTGCATCCCAGTTGAAAATTAAGCCATAACTTTTCAACTGTTCGCAAGTTTTTATTTTTAATTCTAAAACATCCAGGCAGCTTCAATACCATGACTTAAAAAATGTAACAAACTGCTTAATAATTACGTCCCAGTAATTTGAAGTGCAAGATACTCGAAACGCGTAAAAATGCGTATGTGAGTAAATCCTGTAGAAGCGTAGAAAAGCGTATATGTGAAGGAAAGGGTTAAGCAGTAGAAAATGAAGTCTTTAGATAAACAAGTAAAGTTAGCAAAATTGCCTCTTTTTAACTGATTTTCACAGGTTCCAATAAGAAAAAACATCAAACGCAGCATGGTGCTTGCTTTAATTCCAATGATTTGTGGGTCACAGTTTTATGGGAACTAGAGCCAAGTTTTGGTTCAGTTTGGCCAACAGTTCAGATGAGAACTCTGCTTTGCACCAAGATCAGTTATAGAGAGCAAGTCAAGATCAGTTGACTCGTATGGTTGACAACAGTTACTGCTCTAGAAGATTATAAGAAAATTAGGACATATTCTCTACAACTTCCTGGTTGGGTACCGAGGTACTGCCACCTCCAAGCCACCAGGACACCAGCTCCAAACACTGGAAAACGAGACTCACGGTTCAAATCGCAATGGTAGGTGACTAGGCTAATTAAATCTAGAATTGGCGTTAGATCATGTTGCAGTTTGGAATGGCGCATTTCATTAGTTAACAATTAGGTACGGTCGCTAAGGAAATGGACGATTATTCACAAGGCACAATGCTCGATCCTAATTCACTCCTTACTGCATAGCTAGGGGACTATGCACATAGCATTTACATATTAGGTTATCAGCAGAATTTATCCTTCTGCTGCACCTCATAGTCAGGGATCCAACCTTTCAGTCAGATCCCACACTCCAACTCACCCGAGCTCACGATTCTGTCCCGTTTTATACCCGCTCGGGCTGGGGCAGAACAATAGGCTCTTGCCTGAGGCAACTGGCGAACAGGCTCAATCTGGTTCCAACTAGGTTGCAGTGGACCCGTGTCTCCACCTGGCGGCTGGCAGCTGTCTAATTCCCGAGTCTGCAGTAATTGGAAGGCTGCCAGGCCGCCATAATTGAGGCAAGTCGAAATACGAAGTGTTTGCTTCGTGAGTTGCGTGCTGCCGATCATGTAAGCCGGTTACACAATTAGGTTTAATTGTCGAGACACAAAAAAATACGGAGAGCACTTCCTCGAAAGATTAAATCTGTTGCACCCAAGACACTATTTTCATCTATAAACTTTTAAAATAACAATCAGTACAGGTTAAAGCAGCTTGAGATGCGTTGCGGTAAAATTCCATTATGAGAGAGCGCTACACATTTTGACATATAATTACTGTGCCGCTTAGGCGTTAGACACACAAATCAACCTCATGAGTCAATTGTTGGCTTCACCTACACCATTTTAACACATTGAACGGCACCTTGAACGCACATTGTAAAGGTGGGCTCACTTGTCCATTATCGGAAACTATTATTAGCGTGGTTCGCAGAGGAAAATTTCGGTCAAAACTTAGAAGTTGATTAAGTCAAATTCTGCTCCAAGAAACACGAAGGACTGCGCTGGGAAGGACTGCGCTGGCAGGAACTGCACCTTCGCAGTGTTTGACACCCAGGCTCACGAAGAGAGAAAGGCAAAACCGAAGGTTCCGAAAGAGCTGCACTGGCCAAGAATTCCAAAGCAGCCAGTCCTCCAAGTAAGCGGGAACGAATCTTGCGATTGTGCTGAAACCCTACCATGGGATGGAGAACAGACGTGTAAACGTGGGTAGCCGCGTTCAAGCTGAAGGGAATCGCTTCAAAGTGGTACGTGCGGCCGCCAGAAACGAACCGGAACATGTGGAAAACAGACGGATGAAGTGGTATACGGAGATGCACATCTTCGAAATCTATGGATACGGTAAACTCCCCTTGCTGCAGATCCTGAGTTGGGGCTAGTGTCTCCATCTGGAAATTGCTCTTGACCAGACAAGAGTTAAGCCTACGAGGACTGAAAATGAGGTGAGTCTCTCCGTTCTTTTTGGGGATCACCCGGGCACTGTAGAAGCCTGTGGCGTCGGGGGAACGGTGAATACCCTTCTCTAGCAACTTTACGACTTCTGCTTCCAACAGCTCTC
>JAHWFP010081822.1:0-38563 GCA_023313725.1 Lithobius niger
GGGTTAGTACAATTTTTTCAAACGCTTGTATGCAGACTAGTACGCAGAAAGAAGAGAAGAAACATCATCTGGAGCTTCCACCGGCTGGGAAGGTCTAGGAACTCTTTCTTCTATCTTACGAAAAAGCATAAGGGTATTATATTATCCTTGGGTAGTTGTAGTCAAATGACTCCACTTAGGGACGAAGAAATTGGAACTAGCAATTTTTCAGCAAGTTTCTTGATGTAACAGTCGGGAGGTCTTTATATGCGGAACAAAGTTAGGGGTTATTGTAAATTCTTTCAGTTGCTTCTCATTGCTGTAAAAGTAAAATTTTATTTTACATTGTTGACGCCGTTGTGGAAATGTGCGATAGTGGTTTGTAAAAATGAGGTTTGATAGCAATTAGAGCCATGTGAGAGACGGCTGAAAGAAACAATCAAAAAACCATTTTTATTTGAGAAATTTAATATTAAAATTAAGGTTTAATGGCACACAAACCTTTTAATTTGCACAATTAGTGTTCAGTGAAGAAATTGACAGGTCTGAAAAGTCAATTTGAAAGTAAATATTAACATCTTGCATCAGTTTTCAAAGTTAATTAAGTTTGTAGTTGGTTTAACTACAAGGCTGAAATGCACAAATTGCAAAATTTGTAAACAGTTTATCAAGATGCGAGTTTACAAATTACAAGTGTACAAATTGTAATAAACCAGGAGTTCATATCTCGTAAAAATAGTAGTTTTAGTGATAAAGCTATTTGTAACCATCAAGTGGCGAGCTTATGTTAAGGTTAACGTTATGTAAATGTTTAACTAATTACTAGAATAATCTTGGGCTTAGTTGAACGGTCAAAGTGTGATTTATCCAGTATTTTACACGCTTGTTATTTTATGGCAACTGAACAAAGGTTGTAACACTTTTCTCAGTAAATAGCAACACAAAATGTAAAGCCATTCAAATAGAATAATAGATTCTGAGTGTGTCCCAGGTATGAGTGAGGATAGGCAATGCCGCTATTGTGAGGGACCGGTTGGGTGGAAAAATGAACTCAAATTTAAAAGTTTAATTATCAGCTTTTGTTAGCGCCTGATTTAAAGTTATGATTTAATAATAACAATAATAATGTTTGATACTGAAGCAACTGGTCCGGCAAGGATCACGTAGTGTCACTGAGAGCCAGCCAAAAAAAAAAAAAAAATACATTGTTAGGGAAAATGTTTAAAATCTTAAAAGTATGCATGACTAAATAAAAGACCATTTGTCCAGTAAAAAAAAAAAAAACTCTAATCCTGCATTAACAAGGTCTCTTTAAAAACTTGGTTAAGTTAATGTTGTCTAAGAAGCGTTTTAAATCATTTAACGACGAGGCCAAAACCACACTCTCATGTAGTGAATCCAAACATGACCATTCGAACAGCAAAGAAATTTGACTGGCATGCTAGCCTAGTTTTGGGAACAGTTAGTTTGAGGCTGTGACCTCGAGTCCATTTTACATGGCTAAGTTCGAAAAAAAAAAGCCAAGTCTACAGCTTTTTACTGTAGAATGTAGAATCTTGTAGGTCATAGTCAGGTCAGCATTGAGGTGGCACAGCTCAAGAGTCTAATCCCAGTTTTTTACGCCTCACATTATAAGGCAGCTGCCTCATTCCAATAAGTGATTTAGTGAATCGCCGCTGGACCGACTCTATGTGGTCGATGTCACGCAGCAAATATGGGGACCAAACCGTACTCGCATACTCCAACAGCGGTCTGACCTTATTATCCCAATTTTGTTTTTATCTTTGTACAACCGGAAGTGAGGACCCGTTGTACCACACCCAAACGTTGATTTGCATTAGCTACGATATGTCCACAACGAAGTGTCGATTTGAGGTCTGACTCAAACCAAACTCCGAGATTTTTAACCGACGACATGCCGAGGAGTGGTGTCCTTGAAGAGCATACGGTGCCAAGGACTACCCTTTGGTTACATCCCAGTCAAAATGCTTTGACCCAATCCAATCCTTGGGCTTGAAGCTTAGATATAAGCTTGCTGTGGACCACCGATTCGAATGCGTTTTTTGAAATCCAAGATAATTTCATCAGTAGGTATACTACAATCCAGGGCTTCAGTCCAGTTAGCAGCTAATAGTAGTTGGTGGGTTGAGGACCGGCCAGGCATAAAGCAACTGGTCCCTACCAACAATATTATGTTTAAGGATGTATTGAAGCATTCTAGTACAAACTATTTTTCCAGCACTTTACATGGTGTAGGTCAGTAGTTCTGAGTGTCCGCAGCATCGCCTCCTTTAAATATTGGAGTTATGTTTGCAGTTGACCATACCTTAGGTGGGATGCCCAAAGAAATCTATATTTCAAAAATGTCGGTAAGTGGTCTATAAATCTGGTATCGCTCTGAAGTGTGCGGAAAAACCGTCTGGGCCAACTGTGTGGCTTGGCTTCAGTGCAAGCAAGTGCCAAAAGGACGTCACCTGGGGTAAAGGATACAGATGTGCAGTGCTCATGATCAAATGCATGTTTTACCAATAAAGATGGAATGGTATGGTTATCTTTAATAGCATTTGACGCAAATATTTGTTTGCAGTCAATAATTTACGAAGTGATTAAACTGTAATTTTGCAAATTCAGTTAATAATTTTGTAGAAATTTGGCAAGTGGCTATGTTACACATGATTAAAGTTGTTTACGTGGGTTAAAACGGGAATTCCATCGAGAATTTAGCTTGAAATGAGTTTACATTTTTTCTTGCTGCCAATTGCATGAGCAGCAAGGACGAAGTTGATTTAAAGTACAACCAGCTAGTGAGTTTCTCGAATTAGGCGACCCAGTATTATCAAAAAACAGCGATTTTTTGAGGACGCCATTGAAAATTTAGCCATGCCTCAAACTACAAATACTGTAAATACGGGGCTTCCTGCTGGTGGAAATCAAGTTGGCCGAGGAACGGGTGGAAATCAAGTCACCCCCTCCCCTCCTCCTCAGGTGTTAATTTAGGACACCACAGGCTGAGTGAATTTGACCCCAAGAAGAACCTTGGAATATGTACTACGAGAGAGTTGTTATAAATTTCACAACGTATGATGCCCCAGTGGACAAACAAGTTGGTATATTGCTAAAGAACATAGGTGCTAAAACCTATGCTTTGCTTCACGGTTTACGTGCACCAGACGCTCCAATGACGAAATCACTAGTTGATATCTATAAATTGATAGAAGCCAGCCCGTGTCCAAAGAGTATTTACTTATGTGAACACGTTACATTTCAGAAAAGACACCAGTCAAATGATGATTCGATAGCTGCTTATGTTACTGAAGTAAAAAGGTTAATATAATTATAGCACAGCAAATGGAACGGATTTGGACGTAGCGTTGAGAGACCGATTCGTGACAGGAATCTGGTCACTGGAAATTCAAAAACAAATGCTCGCCCAGGATCCGGACACAGTTAATTTTAGTAGTGCTGTAACTCAAGCTTTGGTCCAAGAAGTGGCTGAAAAAAAGAGTCTCACATTTTCAGGATGCGGCCACTCATAAAGTCACGACCAGTAGGCCTAAATATCAGCCGAAAAGTTCCTATTGCTATTGTTGCTATTGTTGTGGGTACTTGCTATTGTTGTGACTCCTACAAATACCTGAAGCATACTCGCTCAGTCTGTAAAAAAGTTGGGCACCTTCCAGGGTGTGCCGTGCTAAAAAGGAGCAAACTTACAGCGCTACAAAACCTTTTGTTAAAAAAGGGCGTGGAAGAATAAAGGCTATCGTTACACCCAAAAAATCCACATGGTGGACTATTCAAGCAGTTCTGAATCTCAGCAATGAAGATTCGATTGATTTCAGTGCAGCCTGGACTATGAACTTGAAAATAACACAGGGCACACACATAATTGGGCTCTTTAAGTCCTAAAATAAATGGACATGCAGACTGACTTTGGTGGTAGATTGAAGTTTTGACCTGACTATTTTGCCTGAAAAATGTAGATGTTCCATTAGTACCGGCTGGTACAAATCTTACGTTCTTAGGATGGACGGATTACCAAGCCTGTGGGACAATGTGATTTAATTCTGGCCATTCATGTAAAAACAGCAAAGATTCCTGCCATAATTTACCTTGATAATAATAAACCAGTTGGTAAAGTATGGCTGGAAGCTCTAGACGAAGGTATAAAGTAATTAAAAAAAGTTGTTGCTGCTAATACTGAAGTAAGAAGTGTCCTCAATGATCCTCAATTCTTCAGTCTTGAATTAAAGGAATTCTTTACGAAAATGGCGTGAGGCATACCACGATAATTCCATATCGGCCTTGCACAAACGGACAGGCAGAATCTACAATTAAATCTATGAAACGTACACTTAAAGCTAATGTAAAGCAAGGTTTATCTGTAGAAATTGCATTGAACAACTATCTAATTCAGCCTAGAAATGTTTTGCATACTATCACGAAAATGACTCCCGCTTATCATACACGGCGATAGCCGTGTATATATGATTGATGTAGTCTCTCCAGCAAAACTAAAACTATTAATTTCTCCATTCCAATTCAATATATGTCGACCAAACTTGGCCAGATAGTAGATAGGTATGAGAGGTATATTGATGCCAACTTTTGCGCAATTCCGTGCAAGAGTAAAAGTAGGGAGCCACACGTCTTGTGTATCACGGTTTCAGAAAAAAACTACTGCACCTAGTAGAGCCAGTAGAGCTTAGAGATAAAGAACTTCTTGTTATGCTCTGGCTTCGCAACCTAAGTCGAGGGCATGGTGACCTGGTTGGCAGAATTATGGATGACTATGGCAAATTAAATGAAAGGACAAGGAGTATCCTTGGGAGTATCCTTGGGGTGCTGGAGTGTCTCTGTTGCAGCAAGTTTCAGAGGGAGCCCTGCTGGTGGCTAGTTCGCGGTCTCTCAGTCCCTGGATCTGGTGTCCAGAGCTGATTCAAGTCTTCCAGACGAATTGCACGGAGTGTGACATATTCTGTGATGCGTCCTTCCGTGCTAGAAAGCTGGCAAGTGAACCTGGAGTTGTGGTCCCGTCGCTGAAGATTACGGTATAGTGTCGTGTGGTTGTGGCCACGGCGAGCATGCTCAGCGAACTGCTCGCCATCTCAGTTGCGCTTGACATTGCAGTAGAGCTGAGACTACCATCATTCACGCTCTACACTGATTCGCTAGTCAGTAATAAGCTTTTGCAAATGTCGAGTGAAAATCTTGATGTGCAGGATCCCCTGATTTATACAATTCTTTGGAAATTGCGGGTGGTAATGCGTAGTAGTCGAGTAGAGTGGGTGGGTGAAGGGTCATAGTGGTGACCCAAGGAATGTGCAGGCGGATGGACTTGCCCGTGAGGCGACAGTGGTAGAGTGTCAGTCTGTCATTCCTGTACTCTCTCTGCGGATGCATCGTTCCATGGTCAACAGTGGTCTTTTTCAACGTGGTAAAAGGATTGGGAAGCATTGAGTGCGGCAAGGGGCTTCTATATACTGCATCCATTATGTGCTGTAGCTTCCAGGTTGGATAGGATGCCTTACCAGTATGCGAAAATACTGTCTAGGCTTAAGGTAGGGCACACTTTCCTGCGTGCTCACCAGTTCAAGTCCAAACTTGGGTTGGTTCACCAACTTCCTTGAAATGTCTTGTTGAAGAGACACCAGAACATGTGCTCTTGCACTGCAGGAAATATGACAGAACGAGAGTGTTGTTGGCCCCCTGGTTGAGAGAACTGTCCATGGTTCAAGAGCGGCTGTCAGTAACGCGTAGCAGGCAGACGCAAGCAAAGCTGCGTATGGTTGCGAAATTCTGTAGCACATCTTCGATTAATGTGTAGCAAATAGGAAAGTGTGAAGTGTTCTCCTGTCTCCTCCTCGTGTCTAGCCATGGCTTCAAGGTGATGTGGAGGCTCACTGGAACTTCCTCTACATGGGGAGAGAAGGTGAGTGGTCAACTTGTGCACAGTGGAGGTTTGGGAGAGTAGCAGCTGCAGCGAGATTGCAGTGGAGCCCACTGCGTATTGTGTGACGAAGTGTGTATTACTGATCTTAGCTTTGGATATATGTCACGAGAAGAAAACGTTATGCAGGCTTGGAGTTTTTGTGCTTCAGTTTCTGTAAACAAGTGGTGCTGTTGCTGCCGATGTGGAGTGGCTTGCTGGAACTTTCCCTAAATGGGAGAGAGAAGGCAAGCCGTCCCCTGTGCTGTGGTGGTACCGGTGAGGTAGTAGCACCGTGCAGTGTGCAGTGTGAAACATAGCGATTGTGTTGCAAGTCAGGAGTGATGGTGCGTGGAGCAGACTGTAAAGTGTGTTAAATGTAAAGTGTAAGGTATAATGTAGAGTATGGTGTAAAGATGTGAGAAGAGGTGTACGGAATTTTTGTATAGTCATAGATGGGGCGTATGGCTTCGGGCCACGGCTCCAAATAAATTAAGTCGAAAGAATCCGTGTTTCAGCTAAACGATATAGATTTAAATCAAACTAAGCTACGTTGTTAATTTCGAGGCCGGGCCTGGAAATTGCCAGCTAGAAACGATAGAATGGTGTATTTATTTCGCATACGCAGGCTTTCAGAACTGAGTTGAATTGTTTCAAATTAGCCAGCAACAATCGACTGCATGCATAAAGCTTTGTAGCGTAACGCCATAGCTATAAAAAAGGTACATGGATTGCAAACAAAACAGAGTGAGCGAAGCGAACGAAATCAGCGATTATTAGCCAATGTGTGCAAAAATGGGATTGAAGTAACTTAAGTATGTGAAGAGTGGTCGTACAATAAACTAAGCCGTGGCAATTTGGCTAATCTAACGGCTAATTGGCAATGGTATTTTTGGAAAGTATAAATGTGAAAATTTATAGAAATAAAATTCCTCTAGAAAAAAGGTACAGATGAAGATAGACAGTGTAACCTTATGTACGTTCACAGTTCTGTGAAAGTTGTGATATTCACCCAAAACTTAAACTGGTAGAAAAAAACGCCAAGTTTCCAAAAACGATCGGCCTTTGAAGGTAGTGATATCATTCAACCAAGGAAAGGCCGCCAAGGTCAATCCTATTAGCCAAGTTAATCGCACCCAATAAAACTTTGGACGTTAAATGAAAACTTGAAGATTGCTAAGTCTTCAAGTTTTCATTTAGTTTTCGAACTATTAGTCGGTGCGATTAACTTGGCTAATAGGATTGACCTTTGGCGGCCTTTCCATGGTTGAATGATATCACTTCCTTCAAAGGCCGATTGCTTTTGGAAACTTGGCGGGTTTTTCTACCAGTTTTTGGTTTTGGGTGGATATTACTTCCTCTTGCAATGATATTGCAATGATAATGTATTGTGCAATGCATTGTAGAACTAATTATGCAGTGAAACCAAGTCGGTACCCTACTTGAAACCCCAACAATCAGGAATTGTTAATGCACGGTAGCAATGACATGGCATGCGCAGGAAGAATGAATCAAAACGTTACTTTAAATTGTAGTTTATTAGCAACAATCAGTTTTTAGTTTATTGCCAACAATCATTCCGTGCGCACTCATTGTGCGACGGGTGGCCGTCTGGTCGGGTGGCCGTTTTTGGCCTGCTGGTAACTCTCTTTTATTAATGTAGATTAATGAGTTGAAAGAGAAGATCGCACACATCATATTACAACTGCACATTGTTGCAACAAAGAACTGGGGCATTTCCTCTCCAATCCTTAGGATAATAGGAGAGCCAGCAGTAAACTTTGGTGAAGAAGTTTGGGGTCGCAGAGCCACATAAAAGAAATTTTGCAGATGTTTGGATTCTCTGGGCCGACCACTATTGCTCAAAATAACTACACGCTCTGTTTCCACTGAGGCTCTTTGTGTTTTCTCTAGTTTCCACTGAGGCTCTTTATGTTTTTAGTGGAATTTACCTTCAGTCAAGTGAAAAACAAGTGATTTTTAGCAAGATACGCTTTCCCAAGATTCAGTCAAAACTCCCTCCGGAGCTAATTCCGCAACCTGTTGAAAGGTGTAATCCTACTCTTTCACTTAATGACAAGACTTTTAAGCTTTTAACAGCTAATCTAAATATTTACACAGACTTTGGAGATAGTTTTAATGTCCATGGTCATTATATCAGTTTTTATAAATTGTATATACCGTTAATAGTTGGACAATTGACGCCAATGCCGAAAAGATTTCACTTAGAAACTTAAAACAAATAGCAGAACGAATACACCAGTCACATAAAACGTAAAAACATTGTACGTAGTTGTATCGCAGTGAAGTCTTATAAACTGCAAGTAACATCGAACTATAAAATGTGAGTGTTTGTGCTAGAGCTTAATTTTTGTAAGCCTGTGTATGAATGTTAGTATGCCAGCAACATCATTCTTATTTTTTTTTAAATTTATTTTGGCAGAAACCACAAGATCAACCGTTCATCAATAATAATCAAGTGGATGAGATGAGAGCACTGGAAAGTCTGTTAGGAGCACTGGGAAAATGGCTGAAACAAAACGAACGAACCTTCCAAAGATTTGATGTTGCTTTTCTGCAATTAACGTAAGAATTTTTGGTTAACGAATCCGAGGATTTCGGGTTTTTTTTTTTTTTTTGTAGGATTAAAACGAGTTGTAATATCCACCCAAAACCAAAACTGGTAGAAAAAAACGCCAAGTTTCCAAAAACGATCGGCCTCTGAAGGTAGTGATATCATTCAACCAAGGAAAGGCCGCCAAGATCAATCCTATTAGCCAAGTTAATCGCACCCAATAAAACTTTGGACGTTAAATGGAAACTTGAAGATTGCTAAGTCTTCTAAGTTTTCATTTAACTTCGAACTATTAGTACCCTAGAGAGAGTATCTTTTCAGTAATGTACAATACTGAAAATTAAAAATTATAATGATCTATTAAATCAAAAACTTAAATAGTGTGAATTAAACTTAGTATAAACTGTGAGTATGTGATGCCAACTGCAATACGATGCAAAACGTGCAGGTGCAAGAAATAGGATCAAAACCTACACAGCATTGCGTCTGTATCTTCTTTGTTACGTACAGTACGCCCATGTATGCAACTCCAGGCCAGTGCCGTATGATTGGCAAAGGCTATGGCGTGCAATAGGAGCGAGCCACAGATATGTACAGAAATATGACGAGTGGAGAAGTGCACTTGCTCGTTTTTGGGTAAACAAGATACAGTTGAGACTAGTGAGAAGAGGGGGAGCCACTTATTCAGTTAAATTAAAATCTACCCCAAAACAAAACTTGTTCAGCATTCCCGCCAAGCTTTTCGGCCGTGTGAAGTCGTGATATCAAACGCCAAGCTAATCCCACCGAGTAATACAGTAGTTCGAAGGTTAAATGAAATATGTGAAAATTGCTTACTGCAATGATTTAATAATTGTTTCAAAATGTGCTTTTACAGGTATTTAGTTCATTTTAAATCCCGGAAATCCTGGTACTGGGTTAGATTTACAATCCTGGATATTTCCAGGACCAAATATGTACAGGATTTTGGGTCTCGGTACCCAGGATCCAAGATTGGCTGCCCTAGTATTGGGGAGGTTTAACTTTTACCAGAGGGATGCATTATAATCTATGAGGATCCCGCACGCCTTTCTTCTGCACAACTGCTGTTCTAGATGACGTTAAACTATAGTATAGTAGAAATACGTTACAGAGAAGTATTTCACCACTTAGGTGCCATCATGTTTGCAGGGACACCCGGGTTTTGATTTGCAGTCTATGAAAGTCGCTCTAAAACTACTTTTGAAACTGAGCGAGTAGAAGAATGCCCGGTGCTTGTTTTGTTTATAATGCTTGTCAGGTTTCCTATGCGACAGTGATATGGTATTGCCACATAGGAAACCTGACAAGCATTTTAAACGAAACAAGCACTGGGCATTCTTTTACAGCGGTCCCATGTTACATTCCAGCATAATTTCTCCTTTGCACCAGTGTTGATAATACGACATTGTACGTATAGAGATGTATGGTTATTTGTCTGGTACTCGTATATGAAAGTCATCCCCATAGAGATTTGACGAACTGCTTAATCGATGGTTTAAAGAAATGAGTACCGCCATCTATGATTAATTGACGAACTGCTTAAAAAAAAACAGTTTTACGGTACCGTATTTTACGAAGTGCATGAATTGGACCACTTTTTTTTCAAACGTTTTGTTAACTATTGCTGTTTTACACCACCACTATCAAAAAGGTAGAGTTCATGTGCAAGAATGAAACGGTCAAGATGAGCCAAGAAGTTCATTTCAGATTTTCTAAATTCATATTTTGTACTGGAGCTGGTTTTGAAAAAGGGAAATTTCTCTACCATTTTGCACCATATAATTTTGCATTACATATACGTGCAAAATCGTAGTGTAAAGGATTCTCTTAATATCCATCATTCTCCTCGAGTATTAGCATTTACTTGTACAGTTCTTTCCCGTGTTCTCAAGAGAGGTCATACATTGCGAAAAACAGCAGTATATTTAACAGTAAAACTGATGTATACTTTTAACAGTTTAGTTTACACTCAATTATACTGTTGTTGTTTGACGTGCTCCCAGCGTTAGCCATAGCACCAGCATGAGAGAGAGGAAACAATTTTGCTAAGTAAATCCCATCGGATATCCCTAGGATCGTTTACATGACATCAACACGAAACATAACAGGGCACCTCTCTTCCCGAAAATGCCAGGGATGGCTGAGGCCGGTCTCGAACCCGGAACCTCTGGCACATGAGATAGTCACGCTAACCATCAGGCCACCTTGCCCCAGACTCAATTATACTGTAACTCCTTTTAATTTAAGGTATACTACCAGTATTTCTTTTGGTCATGCACAAGTTTTAATTTTTTTACAGTCAAAGTAGACAACACTGCTGTCGTTAACTTGACAGTGAAAAAAAAAAACAAGTTTCACTGTTTGCAATAGGCTAAACTGTATTTTACGATGTAAATCAAATCTTAAAGTAAATTTGTACTGGCAACAAAGCTACAAGAAGCCAAAAAATCAATACTACCAAAAGCTTATAAATCCATATATGCCCATAGGATGTGGAAGCATCTATGTTGAAGCTTTCGCTTCATATTACATTGCTTAATCCCAGCTTGGACTTGGTTGAGAAAACGAAATTCCATGCTTGCTTCGTGGTCGTTTCAAGGCTAGTTTATTGCTTGCGAGTTGCTGCGTGTCGTAGAATATTTTTCACACACATTTGTTAATTAAAAACAGGCGTATAGACTAACTACTTCTGACTTATTCAACTGTAGTTTGACGACTGCAGCCAGTACATTGACAATAAACAATTCGACCTGCGCCCAGATCCAAACCAGAATCAGAGCTACCTTACATCTACACACCAACCGATTTCCCGAATCAGCTATCCTGACTGAAAAACTCACCCTTTTAATTGCAGAGAAAGCAGAGATTAGATTTTACTGTTAGAGCACTCAAGCTGGAGACTGAAAATCCTTAGCAGTAATGATTTTTTTCCTCAAATTTTAGGCTAGTTGCCACTTTAATTCGAAACGATAAAGGCGCTGAAAAGTTCATATCATACTAAACCTAATTTTTGTATTTTTTATTTTTAGTCTGGTAGACAGCTGGGAATCTTTTTACTATAGTTATACTATAGTATTTTTACAACACTGACTGTTAAAAGACTTTTTTTGTTACCAGTGTAGCGACAGACATGGAAAGTTGGTTTGGTGGTACTGCATGTCTTTCCTAACTACGGTAAATTTCTTCTGCACCTGTTTGATGAGCACTAGTTGCAAGTCTCGTGTGCACCGTGGTTGTGTTAAAATGGAGGACCTCCATTTCACCACAACCACGGTGCACACGAGCCTGATGGAGGTTAATACATACCGGTGCCATTCTAAAATTATGACATCATAAATATTTAAATCACACAGCAGTCGTCCATGCTGACACGTGGGGAGAACGATCGCCAAGTTCGCAGCATGAGGATTTCAACATTCCTCAAGCCATGGCCTTTTCGTCGAGCGAACTTGATTTATGCCTCAAACGCATGAATGTAAGATTTAATGAACGCTGTTGAGGGCTAGCTAAAAAAAAAATTTTTTTTTATTATTAATTATTAAACAATTATTTAATTATTGCAAATAATGTTGTTGTAAGCGATGTTTTGTTGTATTTTTATTGTCAACCATGAGGAAATTTGAAGTGGTCTCTGGCTAGAGTGATTTGCATATTTCTGTCGAAACCTTCCTGTTAGCCGACTGTGAGCTAAAAGACGATTTTTTTCCTTTCTCAGATTCGAATTTTGTGCTTCAGCACAGAATAAATCTTTTTTTTTTTTAATAAGTAAATAGGTTATAACTTTAAGCATCTTTACCATCGTAGGTTTGGATTATAATTTTAGATAAATTCACAACTTCGGTATATCCACAGAAAGTAGTGTGGTCACTGTAGAATACATAGTTTTCTGAATAAATAAAATTGGAATAAAACCCACAAGTCCATACAAGGTCATGCTTTTTATTTTCAACCAGTTAATTCGGGTCTTGGTCACAATAAAAATGATTTAAGATAATAAAACCATTAAAATGATACTGGCTACTCCTACTACTGCAGCATCACTTTAATGTTTTATTCTGACCAATAATTCATAATTTTTATTGTGGCCAAGACTGGAAGTAACCGGTTGAAAATTAAAATTGTGACTTTGTACACACGTGTGGGTTTTGTTGCCGGTTAACTTGTACCCTTCAACCACAAATTGAAGTCTTCACAATAGTTATGTGGTTAGCACAATATGTTCAATATTACACCATCTCTTTTTTTTTTTTGCACTGAATATGAAAAGTATCAACATTCCCGAAGGGACCTATTTACTTCGGCATTTTACGTTCGTGTGTATGGGTCAAATTTTTTTCTGGTAAGCCTAGTTATAAAAATTCGAACGTTGTAACCCAATACTTTGTTGGATTTTTCATTTTAACCCACCATCAAAGTTTGGGTCATCAAATTAACCGACGGTGATGGATGAAGGTTATCAGATTAACCATATGTAACTGCCATAGTTTTAGAAAGGTGCTACCTTAATGTAACATAACCAACTTGTATTAAATACTGTTTAATTCTCACCCACATATGTTATATTTTGATAACCCACACTAACATGGTATGGATCAAAATCGATAATCCCTCACTTAATAAGTAAACAAAAAGTTCGCACCATACACGCCAAACTAATGCCGAAATGGGGGATAACGGTATTTTTCAGGAAAGAAGAGGTGCCATAACGTTACACCGAACACATTACTTTAACCCGAACGAGACCAGTTGATTACTTAAGCACGGTGACCACATTTTTTCGATGCTTACAAAAATTGCCGACCTAACCGAACGCATCTAAAATTACAATAAAAACTTCTAGTGATAACTAAATGCTTTAATTAAAACCTTAATTAATAATGACAAAGAAATTCATCATCCAGTTTGTTCATGTAAACAAAAAGATATCAACATAAACACAAAAAATGCTCAGTGATATTCAGCACATAAACGAAAAAAGTAAGAAAGAGAGAGGGGGGATATAGGGAGAGAGGAGAGTCAACTCCCCCCCCCCCCCCGCCACCTCCCGACAAAATTATCGAAGATTTAATACATGAAAGAAAAAAGTAAGGAGGAGCGAATGGGGAAAGCGCTGATTTAATGGGCAAAGCAAACGAAAATTAGCATTTGTTAGCGGTAAGTAAGACTGGTGTCATTTGGGTGCACTAAGCATAGACAGAGCCAATAAGGCTCAGTAAGTAAGGCCTATAACCTATGGCATGCGACGCATGGCTTTGGCTAATGAAATTATAAAATTATTTTTAAAAAGTACTAAATAATAAACTGTTGGTTATTTAGATAGCACAGCCAAATAATAAATAACACCGTCGTGAGTTGGGCGTGATTGTCGCAAATAACCCAAGGTGTGCTCAACGAAGAACATTTCATTCCTAGTAGGTGATGGATATGTCCTTCGGGGTTTATGACCCCTCCCTCGGAATGGAATGTCCTGCTGTTTCGTGAACCTGGGATATTTAGCTAAACTATAGCGTATATTGGCGCTTGGCGCATAGACCTCAGCCCCAGCCCCCTATGGAATGGAATGTCCTTCTGTCGGATAATTCTTGAATTATTTACCAAAACCACGCCAAATCGCTTTAGGTTATGAACTTAAAGGGATAGACCTCCCAGTGCCATTTTTTTCTCGATCCTCCACATCAAGTACGGCCTCAATGGTCTATTTACTTACCGTTAGTGTTTCCCTTGCTAAAAAAACCGTTTTAAAATGTGGCGTCTAGGAGATTTTCTGTTTAATATCGTTAACTATATTTAAGAACGACCCGTCACTAAATGATGCATGTGTGCATACAATAATCATGACGTTTCATCTCAGGGTGTACATCTACAAATTTTCTAATAATTACCATGAAATCTAAAATCTAATAGACTAATGTGATACAAATTAAAATTAATTATTCCAATAGATCGCCGAAGCAAAATTATAAGACACTAGCCTAGAAAATTATAAATTGTGATTTTAAAATACGAGAATCATTTCGGTTTGTGACGACACAATCGTTGACTTGATTCTCTCTCGTGTACTATACACAAAGCCAACCGAGACAGCAGCTATGCGAGGAACGCAGCTACCACCCCAGCCGACCTTGGCACTGTAATTGCTCGGATGACGATCTGCGCGTAGCTGTAATTTGGCACGCGGAATGTTATAAGGCAGGCCGGGTGTCCCTTTAAACACAATGCCAAATGAGACAGTAGCTTCGTTCTTCGCTGCAAAGAACGGAGCTACTATCTCAGATGACCTTGGTGTTCTATATGTGCGGAAGGCGATCAGCGCGAGCTGTTATAAGGCAGGCGGAAGGAGGTTATAAGGCAGGCCGGGTGTCCCTTTAAGGAAGAGCGTTTTAAGTTTAATCTTACTTAATGTTCATTGTCACCAGAAGGTACTTAATCAAGGTCAGAAGCCCGTTGTCATTACATTTCAATGAAAGAAGTTTTACTACGTATGCACTTCAGTACTGATGCGGTAAAATCAGGCATGTTGTTTTACCATTTTGCGTCACAGGAGACGTAAATACAGGCCAAACCATTGGATAGTTAGATAGCTCTTTATAATCAAATCCTTGTCATTAGATCAGGTTTGGTACTCTTTCATTTCTGTGGAAACTTTGCAAAACTGTTTTAACTTATATATTTTTTTTTAATTTCATTTAGCCCTGATATCGGAAAGCTAGAGAATGGACAATTCAGGGGAACTGTTGGAGGTAATTACAACGTCTAGTTTTATGACTTTAAAGCCATTTGGAGCAAGGAGTGACTGAATATAACTTATTCTATGGTTTCAAGTGTTTGAACATATCACGTAATTCGTTCGTCCTTTTCATCCTAGGAGTGACGTGTACAGGAGGGGCAAGGGGGGGGGGGGGTGCATTGCCCCTGCCCTTTACGCAAAATGTCCTTTTTATTAAAAAAAAATGCCATTTTTGTGCCGCGATTTGCAGGTGCAGCAGGCTAAAAATACCTAAACAGGGGCAAAAGAGACTAAGAAAAGGGGGTAGAAAAAATGGCCCTCAGAAAAAAATAGACTGTGCCCTTCACTAAAAGTAGCCCCTGCCCTCTTGTGTTTCTGTGCACGCTACTGCATCGTTGTCAATTGGACCCAGCCTAAAGTAGAACCAGCATGAGAGCTTTGCTGCCGTGGTCTTTACGTAAGCCTCAGCATGAAATTGCGTGTTAAACGACAAACTGAAACCCTACAGTTGCCCTCAGAATTGACACAGATCAACGAAATACGGTATTTGGAGTAGTGTCATAATTATTTCACTAGCCTCCACTGGTCTGGTTGGTCATTTGTTGTTGTTGTTGTCGTTCTTCTTCTTTATCATCTTCTTCATTTTCTGATTATGCTTCCGATTCTTCTTCGAACTACTTTTCGGACTCTTCTTCTACAGGCTCTTAGGGAATCTTTGCCCTGACCCAGAGTTCGAACCAATGAACCGATTTTAAATTTGTATGGCTTCATACGTAAGTAACAAGGCCCAGAGCCTTTTCAAAGTTATTTTAATGTGACTACAATATTCTTGTGATTGTTATAATAATAATAATAATAATAATAATAATAACTTTATTGTCACACTCTGCACGAAATACGAAAGTATTTGTTTGTGCACGATTAACAAGTTGCACTTCATTAATAAAATAAAAAAACCAGCAGTGTTAAAAATGTTTTCATAAAATAACATTTACAATTAACAATAAAAATCATTATATACACTATAACATTAAAAAAAAACATTAAAAAATCATGCAAATATACAATTATTGTTTGAGTATATAATTTCTTATCCTATATTTTATGTTATTTAGTGTCAGGTTTTTTTAATTCTTCTGGCGGCTTGTTAAAAATGTATGGTATTAAAAAATTCAATCATCTTTTGCCATATGAATTTCTACAATTTGGCATTTTCAACCAATTGTGGTTTTTTCTTGTATCTCTTTCTATTGTGTTTTTCCATTCTTTCTTATAATAGTTTTGAGTAATTATCGTATAATCCTGTATATTTTTTATCTGTCATGAGTTTGTTTTGTCTAAATATGTCTATCCTTTTATTAGTTTTGTTAAAGTTTGAAAAGAGTGCTTTTGCTGCTTTATTCAAAATTTTTGAAGCCTTTCCACTAATCCTTCCGATGTGATTGCGTAATAATAATAATAATAACAATGGCGTCATCAGTTATACTGTCATGGAGCGAAGTAATTGCAAACAACTCGTGTTGCGTTGGAGACAGCATTGCGGCTTATCTTTTCGGTTGTGTCATCGCATTTTGTTTCTTTGTCCGTTTGCGTTCGTAGCGCGTCGCTGGGTGGAATTAACAGTGGATTCCAACTACTGGTGAGCAAAGAGGTGAGCAGCTCACATCACCTGTGCTTTTTGTCACCTTGATTATTCCTGAACAACATGTCCGATTTTAAGTTTACTTTCTTAAAACACTTCTTCTGGGTGTAATGCTATTAATGTACAAAATCTGGTGTAATTGATGCAGTGATTTTTTCGTGATGCGGAATGCATTGGATTGGATTTATAAACGGAGTTACACTTGGCTTTGGCCCTGCTTCAATCCAATAATAAATAGATAAATTTCTTGCGACACTAGCGGCCAAGGAAGTGCTCACATAGAAGCCACTTATATCAAGCCTCTGGGTGTACACCTCTGGGTGTAACGCTACCAATGTACAAAATCTGGTGTTAATTGATGTAGTGGTTATTTCGTGATGTGGATACAAAGCTTGCATTGGTTTGGATTCATAAACGAAGCTCCACTCGACCTTTGGCCTCGCTTCGCTCCAATAGTAAATAAATAACTTTCTTGCGACACAAGCGGCCAGGGCGTGCACACATAGAAACCAGTTACACCAAGCCGCAAATTAAAAAAAAGAGGTGGCGGTCAAGGAAAAAAAAATCAAGAAGCTGGTGGGCATTTAAAAAAAATATATAAAAATTAAACTTTCTAATTTCTTGATTGAAAGTCAATAACCGAAAAACCGTAACAACAAAACATGAGTAGATACGCCATTCCAAATTTCACAATCCTATGCGCAAAGTTGAACTTTGCAGTTGACTATAAGCCTGGGAGAGCTTACTGTTGGCTTACTGTTTCCCCTAATGGAAAAGAAACGGAGATAATTAACATCGACCATTGTACGCAAAATGTTAAAGGTAAGCTGCCCAAGGTTAGACTTCAGCCATCTAAGTTCGTGAGGGTCGAGTTTACAAATTTTCAGGTGATCCACGTACGACTTTCTGTAGAGACCAGTCAAGAACTTTGTGAAACGTCTCTGAACAGACTCGACATAATGGATATCCTTAGTTAGACGTGGCGACCAGACCTGCAAGCAACTCCAAAATAGATCAGACGTAAGCAACAAAAGCCCAAACCACTATGCATCACTAACCACCTTCTGAGCTTGGCAGTGCGCTGTTTTGCCAATTTAACAACTTAATTACAGTGAACTTGCAGTGAAAAATGATTAAGTTGATTGTCCATGATGGTGTATTCACACGTTTATTTTTTGGTCAAGTGGCATGACACAGCATTTGTTTGCAGCAAGTGGCAGTTGTCAGGTCCTGGACAAAGTTCCGACTCAGTGATAGCATGTGGTGGTTATTCATCAATAGAGTACACCGGTACAGTTTAACACTACCTGCAAACTTCGGAATTTTTAAATCTTTGCTGCTAATTTAAGTCATTGACGTAAAAGACAAAAAAGGAGTGGGCCCAAAACAGATAGTTGAGCTACTACACTAGTGACACGCTGGTCAACAGAGATAAGAGAACACAGACAAGACATTTTGCGTTCTCGTATAAAAAAAAATCACGAGTCAGCCCGTCGACACAGCCAACCTGAAGTTTCTGACATAACTTCCTTTGGTTCACATCAGAATCGAAGACTTTGATGAAATTGACAAAAATAATATCAACATGACTGCCTGTCTCCAGTCGTCAAGGCAGCTTGAAAGCTGCAAAATGGTGGATCTGCCAGGCAAAAAGTCATACTGTGTATCCCATGTGATGCTGTGTTCATGAAAAAATTTAAATTGTGTTGTTTTTGGTGTGACTTTTGCTCTCACCTAGAGTTCGAACCAATGAACCGAATTTATTTTTTTTAGCTTAAAATGTGGGTACAACTTCCAAAGTGGCCAAAACATTGTTGTTGATGTTTTTGACGTTGTTTGGAACAGTTTTGTTCTTACCTAGAGATCAAACCACTGAACCGATTTTAAATTTTTACAGTTTAAAATGTAGTTAACATGGGCCGGGGGGTTTTAAAAGTTATTTTAGTTTGATTACAATCTTTTTGTTGTTGTTGTTGCTGCTGTTTTTGTTTGGAGTTTTTCTGTCACCTATAGCTTTTCCTCATTATGTTTGCAGGAAAGTGACCGTATGACGCCACGTTTCCTTCCACAACGAGTGCAAAAAAACATGTAAATATCTCACTTATACACTCTAACAGTAACTGTGTTTACAACTGTGATATCCACATGTTTTTGCTCTCATAGTACATGGAAACGTGGCATTATACAGTCAGTTTTCTGCAAACATAATGTGGAACGCACTATAGAGATCGAACCAAATGAGCTGATTTTAATTGTTTACGGATTATATTGTTGGCATTAGAAAGTTCCCGGGCCTTTTGAAAATTATTTTCATGTTACTACAACGTTGTTGGGACGTTTGTCTGTGAGAGCAAACCTATTTTAAATATGTATGGCTTAAATGTAAGTTTTAAAATGACCCACGGCCTTTTCAATTATTTTAATATGATTACTACAATATGCTTGTTGTTGTTGCTGTTGTACTTTATGCTCTCACCTAGACGTCAAATCAATGAACCAGTTTTAAATTTGTATCGCTGAAAATGTAGGTATTAAAAATTAAAATGGCCCAGGGCCTTTTGAAAAGTATTTTAATGCAACTGGTTGTTGTCCTTGTTGAAAATTTCTGTTCTCGGTTGGAGATCGAACCAACAAACGTATTTTCTCATTTCATGGTATGGTGTTAGTGGCTCACCGCCCTTCCATGACCCTCCCACCCCTAGAGGTGGCAAAGATTATTTTATTTATATTATTTTATTATTTAAATGTTTACAGCTAAAAGAATGCCCGGAGCCATTTCAAACTTATTTCAATCTGACTGTTGCTGTTCGTGTTGGGTATTTTTGCTTATACCTAGAGATCTAACCAATGCGCCGATTTTAATTTTTTTTTTAATTTTAAATTGTACGCATTAACAAGGCCAGGGGCTTTGAAACGTATTTTAATACGATTGCAATATTTTTGCTGTTGTCGTTCTTAACTAGGAATTTTGTTTTCACGTAGACCTCAAAGTAATGAACTAATTTTAAATTTTCATGGATTAAATTGTAGGTATTAACAAGGCCCAGAGAGCCTTTTGTAAGCTATTTTAATGTGACTACAGTGTTGTTGTTGTTGTTGTTTTATGTTTTAATTTTAATTTTAATGTGACTTGTTCGTATTGGTTATTTTTTCTCCTAGAGATCGAACAACTTAACCGTTTTTAAATTTTAGAGCTTAAACAGTAGGAATTAACAAGGTCCAGGTTTTGTGAGAGTTATTTTCATGTGACCTCAATGTTGTTATTGTTATTATTCTGTTCTTGTTGGGAATGTTTGTTCTTATCTAGAAATTGAACCAATGAACCCATTTTTCATTTTTATAGCTTAAATTGCACATATAATCTAGGTCCAGGGCCTTCTAAGAGTTATTTGAATAGTATTACAATTTTGTTCTTGTTGTTGGGACGTTTCTCTTAAATCTTACAATTACATCAGTAAATACTATTTCTTGACGAAAAACAAAAGTTCTCCCGATTGTGTTTAAATTCTCAGAACAGTTTAATACTACGAGTGTTCTGTTGAGGCAAGATTCCCGAAATATAATCATGTGAATGGAACTGCAGATACTAATTTTACTGGAAGCAGTCTGATGTAGAGACCTAATATCAAAATAGATGCTACGATACGTATTAAAAAAATATTAGATAACTAGCTGCCAATCTCGTTTATCTCAAAGAACGTTTAGTTGCTTAAAAGCACATCTTATTTTCCCCTTTTATTTGAAATTTCGTTTATTTCCTTCGGTCAAATCTCGTTCTCTCGTTTAACTCAATCCTGAGTTGTCGCATTTATACTAATATTCATGTTTATCTCTCTAATCTTCAACTTCGTTTATCTTATTTATCGCAAAGAGTGTTCCTGCAAATTATCTCAAACCGTGATTATCTCATTTACCTCAAAACTATAGTTATTTACTTTATCTGAAATATTTCAAAAAAAAAAGCACAACAGATATTAGTATTCAAAAACGCTTAAAACGTCTAAAAAATGTATGTAAGCCTTTAAAACATTCGGACACGTCAGTGGAACAAAGAAAAAGACAGTAAGTCATCACCATCGAACTAAGGCTTCCTGCACACGTCGCCACTCATTGGCGCTTTCACCAGAGCGGACTTTGATCTTCTGTGGCACCTTGCACTGCAGTGGTGCCCCTACTCTGCTCTACGATCCGTTACTAGTGGCACTTCCCGGTAACGTCACTGAGTAGCAACATGTAAAAGAAGCTCTAACTTGTTTTTTAGGGACGTTGTACGTATTAGTGCGATTTTGATGACTTACAAGTCTGTTTCTTGTATATATGTTTCTTTCGATCATTAGGTTTTTTAAGGTTTAAATACAGATTTTATACACTTGTCCCATTTTTAAATTACTTAGTATTTAGCTGTTAATTGTAAAATGGTAAGGATTTTACCATGGGGTACTGTCTTTTTAAAATTCCTTATGAGCAGGATGCATAAAAGTTCGCCAAGTTGGTTACTTCCCTTCAAATGCTGGATGGCCCTGTCAACTTTTCATCAGGGCCGCGGCGAGGCAGGGCACAAAAGGGGCGACTAAAGAGGGCCCCCAAATTCATGGGAAAAGGAAACGTACAATTATTATTATTTTCCGCATGTAACATGTGCCGGTGCGGTGCCAGTAGGCTAGTTGTTTCCTAAACGAATATGGTGTGTCGTGTGGCACTCAGCTGCGCGAGTGAGCATCTAAACGAAACTTAGTTACCAATGGCTTTCCTGCAGTGCAATACTTCGGGCGAAGTTAGTCATTAAAGAAAAACACTACGACGACACAACGTGGCCTTGTTTACTCGTAAGGTGCTGTGATTATCGTCGAAATTTAGTCTTGATCATGACAAACGACAGTGACGTAAACATTTGAAGGTAAAATTCATTTTTTTTCTATTAGATTGCTTTAACGGTGCTCGTACAAAATTTAGGAACATGATTGAAGGCAGTGTGGACTCTCTTGTTATAAAATAATTCAGCAAAGAAACACAAAAATATATGTTTTAATTACAAAACAAGTAGCCAAAGCTAAGTTCGCTGGCAATATAAATGTCTCTGCTTGGTTTTGAAGGAAATTAAAGCGTGCCACCAAGAGTTTGTAGGGTGGTGGAGGAGAATTTGTGACTGAGTCCTGAAACGTCTTAGATTCATTAGTATTAGTTTCTTGTAAGTTTATAGAGGGCGCCAAGAGTTTTATGTGGGAATTTCTACTCAGTTTTCAGCCTAAAATTAAACTAAACTAAACGAAACTAGCTTGTATTTAATTTTTATAAAGTTTAGCTTAGTTGTAATTTAGTTTACTTTAGATTTGGGCTGAAAAATAAGCAAAAATTACCAGATGGAACGTGTGGCGCCTCTGAAAACTCGGACGGACCAATAGGAATGAATATAACATGTTTCAATAGGGATTTTTTTTTACAATAGGGACTTTTTAGAGTTACAAATAAATTTTTGGTGTCACGTACTAACCAGTGCGCCACAAAATCCCAAATATTTACTAATCACGGAATTATTGAGGACGACCCACAGAACTGGCGCCCCCCCCCCGACCCCACACCTCTGAAAGCCCTGTAGATAGGTAGGGCCCCATTTGAAGGTGCTGCCCCGAGACCCTGGTGTGCGTAGCTACGGCCCTGCCTTTCATCAATATCTTCCCGTCATTCATATAGTTCTCCACATCCGTAGGTGTTGATCCTTCAAATACACCACTCTCCGAATAGAGGTTCACATTGTCATGGTTTACATTCTCCCCTCGTTGCTTTAGCTACAAGCGTAAGGCTTCGCCTTGCCCTTCGTCACCAAGCCAATCCACTCAAGACTGGGTCACTGCTGCAGCTTCTACCGTCGGCCCTCACAAATGCCGACGTTCGTCCCTTGATACTCCTGTACCAACGTAACGCCACGATTCGCCCATTCTCATCACCTTCTTCCAACAAGCGATCCTCAGCTTTCCAACCTTTGATGCCTCCTCCTTCTCTTCTGCGGCCATCACGACCAGTCACAGCACCTGACGGTAGTGACTCTGGCAATGCAACTGAAGACGTCCCACCCTTCGGTCGCTTCTGATGACTTGGTTTCCTGGCACGTTCACTTAGCTGCATTATTCGCCGACGACCCAGAGTCCTCGGAGATTCCTCTCCCGGACCTTCTCAAGACAGACGAGGATATCATTCCCGATTGTTTTCTTTTCAAGCCTTCGCCTCCTACTACTAATTCTGTCAAGAACCGGGGACTCTCCACTTGATTTGGCTTCAGCCTTCGCGACTGCTTCTCTTGCCAACAAGCAGTCCTCAGACAATAAACATCCTTGCTTACGACCCTCCTTCTCAATGGCAGCTTGCTCCTAGGAAAAGGCGACCCGTTGGAACTGGACAAAGATTCTCCACCTCCGTGTCCTGGTCGCGAGACTTCTTTTTTTCGACCATCTGGGGACGGGACTGCCAATCATAGGACAATTGACGCTTACCCCCGTTAGCAATTCCTTACGGCTGAAGTCAAGATGGACTTCGGTACTGCCCTTTTTCTTTCCAAGAAGAGTTTGTCTCTTCGTCACTCCTTAAAGACAACGACCGCCTCCTTCACCTAGGCTTTCGTGCTGTTTCACAAGTTGACGTCCTGAACACTGTAGCGAATGAACTTTCTGAAAAACTCTCAACCGAACCACCCTAACTGTAAATCAAGCGCCTGGCCTTCCTCATCTGCCAAGTTTTTCGCAAGGCCAGCTTCGCTACATTCCACTCCATGAACACTTACCAGAGCCCTTTTCAACTCTTCACTCCTTCTTCGGAAGGTTGCCCTCGACACCGCCTCCAATCTCAACGACTCCACACGACAGGAACTACGCAACCAGCCGCTTCACGAGCCAGACACCCTCTTTCATTGTCTCATCCCGAAACTCACGCCACACCTGGACATTGCTCACAAAGACGCTTCGTTCAAAACAACACGATTCTTCTTCAAGACTCCGTCTCACCTTTTTTGTGCGGGCCCAAGGACAACTGGCACCCTATACCTTCACAAGAACGCCAAGACACTGCCCACTTAATCTTGCCTCCCACAGACAACACGCCCTTTCATAGTAAGGTTGCCGATCATGGACGACGTTGGTCCCAGGGCCGCAGTACTACTACAGACCATCGTTTGCAATATGCCTCCTCCGGCCTCAAGCAACGGTCTCGTTTCAGTTGCTGATGGTCACCCTTCGACCCTTCCTCACAGGGGTTGCCTGCACCACTTCCTCCCAGCTTGGCAAACTCTCACTTCAGACCGTTACATTCTTTCCATCATTTGCGAAGGATTTCTTCCAGAAATCTCCTTTCGCCCTCCACTGGTCTCTCCTCTGCCATGGTCCTTCACCCCGTTCGTCTGTGACCAACTAACCTCCTCTCCAAAGTCGCAATTCGACAAAGTCCGGATCCCCTTCGTCCTGGGTTTCACAGTTCTATTTTCCTCTACCCAAAGAAAACTAGCAGCTACAGGCTCATCTTCAGCATGTTCGAAATTCGCACTTCATAATGGAAACTAGATTCCATTCGTTATTCGCTCCGCAAAGGTGACTGGACGATTTCTTTCAATCTCGAGGAGGCATATCGTCACATCTCGCTTCATACGTCTGTCCGGCACCACTTTCACTTTATCTGCAATGGCAATGTACGTGTTTCTATGCCTCCCACTCGGTCTCAATTCCGCTCCATGCATCTTTACGGCCATTCACAAACCCGTTGAAGTGGCCCTTCACCAGCACAAAATTCAAGCTAGATCCTATCACGACGACTGGTTTCTTCCTCATCAGAACGCCACTGTTTTTCTTCACAACAAGGATTTCGCTGTACTTCTTCTTCATCAGCTAGGTCCCTTCTCGAACGTTCGTCTTTCTCATCATTTTTTTTTACCTGGACTCGACGACCGTTATGCCATCTCCAGACAGAATCTCTGACCTAACAGTGATCAGGAGCTTCCTTTGCCTCTCGGTCTACCTTTCACCAACCTCAACGCTGTCGTTGGAATGCTTGACTCACTAACAATCTCGTTCCCTATGGCAGGTGGATGACCAGGCCTCCCCATCACTTTCACATCGACGAATGGGACATATGCCCTCGCCTCTCTCTCAGCTGTCTTTCCGAATCTTCCCACCAAATGCTGTCTTCCCTGCATTTGGTGGGCATTTGTCTTCATGCTGTCACAGATAATGCCGCTGCACGAACCTCCCCCAGATCTGCCCCACTTTATGGACACCTCACTTTAGGGTTGGGGGCTCAAATCGCTCATCACCAAATCTCCGGCTCTTGGCAGCTCCACGAACAAGAGAGAGAGCCCATAGGAGAGAACGTGTCTAGCCATCGTATATGGTCCTGTCTCTGCATCTGTGTAACCTTGAAAGTAGAACAGGACATGCAGAGTTACTTGTGTGATGGTCTGAACTTCGACCTAGAAAAGCAGCACAGTTTGGACATTTCATGTGCAAAGCAGAACAGGCTGAAAGGACTTGTAAACCCCCACATCTCGGGCAGATGACTTTATTGGCACACGTGTTGGATGTGTGGCCGAATAGCTGACATCTGAATCATCAGGCGACAGGGAAGTATTCATCAAAGCGGATAGACACAGCACACAAGCATACGTTGTTTCTCTTTCATAAACAGACTGAAGATTTCCATGGAAACCACCGCGATCCATTCTCACGAATCGGGTTTCTATAATTCCGTTTAATGATGAAATTAAATCTCGCAACGATAGCGTCATGTTCTACACCTTGGAAAATTGCATTGTTTTTCTTAATGATGTTTTCTTTGAGGTTAGCTGCCTCATGTCCAGCATCAATTCTACTAAACATCAGCGTGGGTTTCCTTTTTTTGAGCTGTTCTATGACAAATTCTCCTTTGTCTTCCAATGTTGTTTCTAATCTCTCGAGTTGAGCTGCACTTTGACATTCGATACCTATGCCTCCATCTTTTACTTCAACATTTGATTAAATGTTCTGCCGACATTTTTTCACTGGGAAGGTGTCAGCAGAACAGATAACTGTAGTGTATTTCGTCTTCCTGGGTCCTGTCTTGAGTGACTGTAAAGCTTTGGCACTAAATGTTCTCAGTAAAACTCGAAGTTGGAATAGCTGCCGGTAACTGAGCTAGTTGTTGCCTCTGCTGATTCGAATATAGTTGACTTAATCCCCGGTTCGTACGGTTACTAGCCTGTAATTCTTCAGCATTCGATCTTTGCTGATAATTTCGTCTCTGTTCAGGATATCCCCCCCCCCCTGTTCTCTTGAAGCTCATCCTCAGATGGGTTTGTGTTGACTGTATCCTGTTGGTGTTGTTTCGTAAACATTTGCATTTCCAAATTCGTATTTCGCTTCCGAAGTGTTGTTATTTCGGCCACAGTTTTAACGTTAGTCACTTCTAATTCCTTATAGGTGAATACAATCGCAAGAAAATATTTGTGATAAGATCTAGGCTAAGATTTACCTAGCTTTGATTCTCTTTGAGAAATCTCAATTTGCCGGTTGGGAATTCTTCTGATGTATGTCCGCATATGTGATTTATGGCTCGTTAAACAAGTACCTCCATATCTTGGCCCAGTTAAATGGAAGCCAATAGTAATTCGATTTCTTCACGTGGATCGAAATTGTGAAAAGAAGCTTGTTAGTCTATAAGAGCAGGCAACTGGATCCTCTTCCTTTTACCTGGATTTTGCTGATGTCCATCTTCATTCCCTTTCTTCTTGGTTAGATTCTTGCAATTTAATTAGATCAATCTGTTGAATAATAACCTGTGAGCCACAGATACCAGCTGTCCCTCCAGATTCACTTCAGGAACTGCAAGGTCAATCAGTAGTATGCAGTTTGCTGCCCAGAGGAAAAAGTCGATTGATCTTGAGAGCTCGAAACATTAGTACCAGACACATCAACAGTTGTTAGAGGGGCAATTCCTGTGGGCAGGTTCGGAGAAGTTCGACTTATTCTCTTGGATATCTGATTGTTCTGATAAAATCTTGTTATTCTTGTGAAATGTCTTCTTCACACAGTTCTGGTTTGCGGTGTAAGGGTGGGATTACTTGTGACTGACAGTTTTCTATAAGTACTTTTTGGCCTCAAACGTTGCCCACTTGGTGGCAAGGTCTCTATTATCCCTCATCAGAGCGTCTTTGTTGCTTCCTGAGGTGACCTTTGCCTCGTAGGACTGTTTTGCCTTTTCCGGAACCATGGAGTCATACTGGCATAACGCGAGCTCTGTTGACCGTTTCCGGGTTCTTTGGATCCATACATATTCATAGGTAGGGAAGCCCGTTAATCCAACAGAACAGATGGATTAACGGGATTCCCACTGATTTTGATACGTTGAACAGAGAAATCCCCCCTCCTCAAAAATCCTGAAAAGTAGCCAAAAAATCGACCGTTGAGGGAAGGGTTTAGGGCGCTCACAGGAATCACCCCGCCCCAAAACTTCCCAAAAAAATTTCAGGCAAATTCGTCCTATTCGTCCAATGGTGCTGATCCTGAATCAGCACTTCAATTAAATTGGGTAAAAAGCCAAAACAAGATGGCCACCTCCAGTAACTAGATTTAAACACTGCACTCACACACCAATAAATCACTCAAAATACGACAGGACCAAACCACTCCTAATGTATCCTCTAAGCATTCGTAGTTTAAAATTACTTACGAAACAGCAACACAAAGGACAAGAAACCACCAAATTCTGCAAAACTAGCATGAGCTGTTACTCAGCCGAACCTGTCATGGCCCAAGGCCCACTGAGACTCTCCAAAGGAATACCACTATAGATTCTTTCTGAGATTTGTACGTATTTCGACATATATGATACTCGCTCTACCCCAGTCAAAGGTATGACCATAGGTTGCCGAATGCAATGCAATGGAATCTAAAATTTTATTCCCACAGTCGGCAGAAAATTAGGATGACGTTTTATTAAAGAAGCGTACGTGTGAGTGGAGTTGTCGTACTCCTTTTGTTTTGTTTACTTCAAACGCTTGCTACTAATTGCTTGCATGTTGTTACAAGCTTTAAACCTAGTTCAACACTCCTCGGTCCTAACGAGCCTCTTTAGGTGCTGTTGAGTAACTTTGATCAACGCTAAGTTGCAAACAAAATTACAAACCTACCACGAGTACGCCTAACAATGTGGAGCCATCGTGAGGTAACTAAATCATCAGCCTAAAATACAAACTTACCCAGCCAATCGATAAATTCTTCACTTCCCAAGGGGAAGAATAGGAGAGGAATGAGCGAGCTTAATTTGCCATTCATCATCCACGTTAAGAGCTAGACAAGTGATGTTCATAGGTGAATTTTGATATAAGACTTAACAGGATTGTGTGGTAGGTACCTTGTGCATCAAGACCGGTAAACGATGGAAAACGCTGTGTTGATGATTGCTGAAACACTTCTCAACACTTAAAAAGAATAAGTTTGCATGTTCCTCACTCTGGTTCACTTTTCTTCTCTGAAAATAATAAAGCTAAAAATTTGAGAATGGGGACCAAAAAATACTATTATAGAAGTTATTAAACTAAAAGGTTCACGTGACAATCATCTAAAAGACTAAAAACTAATCATTAGTGAACAGTTATTTCAACATTTTTTATACCTTCATTGTTAGCATTGAAGTACTGTGTACTTGTGTGTTAGAGTTTTAAGTAGTGTCTAAGTTACTTTGTAGCGTGAGCATACGGCTTGAAGGCCCTTTCGGCTGAATAAAAGCTCATACTCAAACTGTGTAAGCTTTTGCTGCTAAAGTTTCGATCGTAAACGTCCTCATTATGACTAGTCCAAAGTAAAGACAATATGCAATAACCTGAGAAAGAAAGAAAAAAAAAATATTTGCGTCAACTGGGTGTCGAATCCAGGTCCTGACGTTTAAGAACCCTGCATCCTGCTAAAATTTGTTCCAGAATACAAGTAAACTGCACCTTCCTTTCTCTTCATACCGTCCTTAATTTTCGATACAAAACGTATTGTAATCATTAGACTAAGTTTGTGAGAGTTTGCTCGCTCTTGCATCACCACAACACATTTTGAAAGCATTACAGAAGTCATGCATAAAAGTAGGATAGAAAATGAACGCCGTGAGAGATAAGACGATGCCGTAGAGAACAACGTTGGGAGCTTTTAGTGAAAAATATTGGTTGTCAAAAAATCTAAATTTTGTAATTTTGTTATTACAATTCAGGAGTTGCCTGGATGGGAGGAACTTGCAACTCTAACATTGAGATTCGCTGTGGCTATGGGCAAGACAGAGCCCCATCGTATTCTGGATTAGGATTTGTTGCACATGAACTAGCTCACACGTGAGTATTTTAATACAGGTTTTGAACTTTGGTTTAACGCTTTTACACGTCAATTTGTCACTTTTGTACTTGGATTTAACACTTTTGTACTTCAATTTGACGTTAGTAGATTTCAAATTAACACTTGTCTTTGGATTTAACACACTGGCACTTGAATTTAACACTTTTGCACTTGAAATTAAAGCACTGAAGTAACTAATTTCTTTTTATTCGCTGTAAAGAATGTGAAATTATACGAAATATGCTTACTAATTCCTACTGTAATGTAATTTTGCTGTAACGCTCCCGAAACTACGAAATATCCTATGGCGCTTTAAGTAAATGACGATTAAGAGCAGCGTTTGAAGCAAAAACGAAAGTGAAATGACGATTGCTTTGGACAGGGTAGAAAACTGTGTAGGTAGTGCCACTCTTTCTCTCACAACGGTAAACATTTCGACGAAAGAAGTACCTACTTTCAGAGATTTACCGCCAGAAGGCGCTGTCGTCGAGTAACGGAAGCGGAAAGCATCATGGGGATCAAAACTATTTAGCATCACTAAAACAAATTGACCACGATAAGAATACAAAATTAATCGTTTAAAATATACCATAATTCAGATTAGGACTTAAAAATAATTTTTGGCGGAGCGAGAGAAGCGTAGCCTATAACAGACACCAAATTGCAAAATGTTGGTTGGTTGGTTGGTTGTTTGGTCCGTAGGTTGGTTCCACATTTTTAGTCTGGGTGGACCCCAAACGAAAGATCGGATTGGAATGAAATTTGGTACAACGCTTGATACCCTAATTAGTATTGCTGAGCCAAAATTTGTCGTAAATTGAACAATTATTACAGGAGAAATTACAAATTTTCGAATTTATAACACTCACTATTGTAAATTTGGAGCCGTGAATAGTTAAGGAATTCCGACGAAGCATACACGATGCTGGTGGTAGTCAAGTGAACTTTAAAAAACACGGCAAATTAAATTTTGGTTGATTCTTTCTAGCTGATAACCATTTACGACATAACTTAATGAAATAACATTTGATTGTCGCATTTTAACCACTACTGGAACATCGCAACCATAAAAAAAAGGATTCCGTTAACGATGCACCTTAGCATCATTTGAAATAAAGAATGCTTGGAGGGATTACCTTCAGCATTGCAACGAAACTAGCATTTACACTAGCGATGGGAATCCCAAATATGAAACTTAAATCATCGTATCACGGCGAAGTGATACATATAAAACCAAGCTATAAACGAGACGATGTATTTGCACCACAGCACGAAACAACAACATGCCTGCGTCTAATACTTTAAAGATTCCTCATTACCATGGCAATGTGTATAATCTCGATGCCGTGGCGCATTAATGACTAAGCCTAATCTCATACGCAACTGCTACTTACGAAATAAAAATGACAACTAAAAATTAGGCCTAAAGCTAAAATTCAGGCCTAAAAGCTAAAAATTAGGTCTAATGGCTAAAGTAGGCCTAATAGCTAACACTTTATGACCTGCAATATTGTGATCGTTACTGATAGATTATAATATGGTTTTCATATATCTGTCGCTGTGCGTGATAGAGGTGTGCGCCTCAATATCTTTGTTGGTGGCGTTGTCAAGTATTAGACCAGCGGCAGCTTTGCCAACCTGCTGAATCTTTTGAGTATTGTTAAAAACTATCGCTCTGATGATTGTTTGGCTTACAATTAAATGCTTTATTATTAACATTTGTAATTTAGGGAAGGCACTTTGCACAGGAGTAATTATTGTTGTAAACAATGTCAGAATTATTAGCGGCGGCAGCCCAACCAGCCGTAACAAACGTGCCATTTTATTTTTAGTCGGCGGCGATGGCTCACATCTTTAGTGTCGGATGTGAAAAGAAGCTAAAAATTACTAAACAGACACTAAGTCATGGAGCAAACGAAAGCCTATTAAAATAAATATACGTAGCGTTGGTCTATTTGAAGAAAAAAGCTAAAATAAGACAAAGGCCTGCAAATAACAGCAGTACGTCACACCAAGAGGCAAAAAGCCCAAACTTAGCCGAGTGAGCATTTTTCCCAGATTTTTAAGGAGCATTAACAAATATGGTACAGTCATTAAAATAAACACTAAATATAAATTTGAAATAAAGGTCTGTTCGTTCCGCCTACAATTGGTCCAAAGCCTGTTTCCTAGTAAGAAAGATCAGATCGTTTTACTTTTTTTGATCCAACATCCAATTTTATAACGGGTTGTCGTAACGAGTGGAGCTAAGTTTAACACATGGGTTTGTCTTCCGAGAATGCCAGACAAGTGTGTTCAGGCTGAAGCTTCATCCGTGGTTTATGTTTATTATAACGATCCATATACAGTTTGAATCGAACACAGAATAAGTTCTTTTACTTCGAATGTTGCCCACGCACGTGTATTTCGTCTGTTTCCACAGGTATTGTCGCTATTACAATGGTTACCATGGCAACAGCGCCGCCATTTTTTATTTCAATTGTCGGCTCCTACGAGAACCAGACAAGTGCTGCCTTCTGGTACCATTGGTGGAAGCAGGTGTTTCTTTACCCCGTGTTTTCAGAAAAGCGTTACTACCTACTAATCTACCCTGGCTTTGGAGATAAGTAGCTGGTTTATACCAAGGCCAAGCGAGTGAGTGATGTGTTCCCATGGATATGTGGCCAGTAGTGGGGGTGGCAAAACGGATGTTAGAAATCTTGACAGCAAACAATATATATTTCTTCTTGCCCTGGAAAACATCTTAACCTGATAATTTAGCATTACATTGTCCTCAATGTTATGTTTCCCTGGAGCATCATTCTAATTGTGAGCGCGCGAATATAGTTGTTAGTGGTAAGAAGCCAGTGACCTGAAGTGCACAAGTTCGAGCGAAACTTATTATGAATATGTGCAGTAAAGACGTTAGAAAACACAACTGTGAGTCGTTTGTCCTGTGGAGTGAAAGCCTACACGGCGTAGTAAATATGACTACTATTTTTTTTTAATATCACTCCGCTGTATTTTTACAGTATTATCGGTGGCAGACATTTACAAAATTAGTAAAAAAAACTTTTCGCGAAAGTAGAACCGAGTGGGAAAACCTAAAAAAAAAGGACTGGTAGTATCTCCAAAGCAGTCGTCATTCGCTTCAAACGCCATCCTTAATCGTCATTTATTTATAAAGCGCATTAGGATATTTCGTAGTTTCGGGAGCGTCCCAGTAAAATTACATTAAAGTGGCAACTAGTAAAAATTTCTCATGAGTATATTTTATATGATTTCACATTCTTTACAGCGAATAAAAAAATTATTTATTTCAATGCTTTAATTTCTAGTGAAACAGTGTTAAATTCAAGTACAAGTGTGTTAAATCCACTGACAAGTGTTAATTTGAAATCCACTAAAGTTAAATTGAAGTACAAAAGTGTTAAATCCAAGTACAAAAGTGTCAAATTGACGTGCAAAAGCATTAAACCAAAGTTCAAAACCTGTAATTGTTTTTAAGTTAAGTCACACGTCATTGATTCCATTCCATTATTGGTATAGTCATTCTCCACAACCCTGAGAACCCCCCCCCCAACTATTTTTTTTTTTAAATATGATTATCTATTTATTAGCTTTAATTATTGTTTTGTCGTTTTGCTAAATTCAATCAAAACGTTTCTTCACTATAAACCATATGTGATTGCTGCTGTACCTAGAAGTTATATTTTCAAGCAAACGGGGTATATTTTCAAACAATGAAATTGATGGAAACTGACGCAAAAATGGCATCACGTTACTGATCCTTGGACAAAACAGTCATGATTCATTATTCACACGAATACCAATATAATCGGCAGCACAAATTAAATAATTGGCGCTCAAAGTCCTGTGGATTAAAAAATAAATAAAACTGGCCTTCATTTTCACGAGCTCTTAAATTTAAGGAATTCCAACCCCCGCTCATTACACCACAACTGTATAAATTATTTAGCTAAAAAATAAGGTGTGTTAACGACCAGCTTAACACTGTATGCTCGTACTAAGGGTCGGGATTCTTCTTAACTTAGAATATGATATTTGGGCTTTGATTTTTGTTTTGACAAGGTGCACTTGCTGCGTTGCTGTAGATAGAGACGCTGGCTGAACTTTTTGCAAGTGCTCGCAGAGTCTCTAGAAGACGGGAAGTTTTATTTTGTGAAGTAACTGGGGAAAAAAACAGCATAAAGGAAAGGTCTTTTGTGCGAATCTACTAACATTTTCGCGTTGCTTGGAGCCTAACTTGCTCCTGCCTGTCAGGTGCACCTTCTCCCTATCCCTTTCCCGTGCGGGACAGGGGACGTGAGTATGTATGTTACGCCAATGAAGACAATACATTCGGAAATAGGGTTGTAGGTTTTAGTCGTGGACCAAAAAAAAAAATTATACGGACGACCAACACTGCAACACCATTGAGCATCGGGGCTATATCATACAAGACACAGTTGCCAGTCTACATTCAGCTCATTTGGTTTGCTATCTAATGAGATAAAGGCACGGCAATCAAGCATAGTATGAAACGAATAATGCATTAATCTGTAAGCTTGTACCAATCTAGTTAAAGGTCATCAACGTTACACAAATCATGACAAACTAACCACCATCGTCATCGGTGGATGTGTGTATGTGTGCGTAGAATACAAAGAAATTGGTAAGTCGTCATCTTTGTTGGAAGCAGCAGCCAACATATCGGATTGCCCGTCCACACATGTTGGCACGGTTTCCAGATAAGGGAGTTGCATAGCACTTGCAGAGAGACAAATTACCCATTACTGATTTGTTTAAGGTTGTAAAATTCAAACTTTTTCCTCCACTTACTGTATGTTAACATCATTTTGCATGGATCGATGTTATTAACGAACAACTTGTTCTGGAGATGACGTATCTAATGAAGACATTGATATGACTGATAGTTGACCACATACGGTATTATCCCACAATATTTTCGCAACAGTTCCTTCATTTTGCTTTTTCCGCAAGCATTGCAACGTGGTATTTACGTTGCAAATAACGCTCGAGCCTATAGTTCACTCACCATTTTTCTTAATCACTCATTACATTCCCAGGCTTCAAAACCCCTCGTGCATATGCATTACGCAAGCATTCTTTGGATCAGAAGAGAGTTGCGTAGCACTTGCAGAGAGGGTAATGGCCCATTACTGTTTTGTCCAAGGTTGTATAACTTTTTCAAACATTTCGCCTGCTTACTGTATGTTGACATCACTTTCCATAGATCCCCGTTATTAATCAACAACTTGCTCTGGAGATGACGTATTGAATGAAGATGGGAAGATACCACACGGGTATTATCCCATAACACTTTCGCCCTAGTTCCTTCATTTTGTTTTTCTCGCAAATCACTGGTATTCCCGTTGCAATAACACTCCATCCTAGTTTCTGATCAATTTTTCTGATAAATCATTTTTTTCCCTAACCATACTGATTACGTCCCGAAGCTTTTAAAAACACCTCACGCAATTGCAAGCATTTTGCAGAACAGAATGCAACTGTGAAAGAGGAAAAATTATTAATATGAGGAGAACATAAAAAGTTTCGCAGGAACGAGGAATGAAGGACAGTATTAAGACTGTGACTTGGCGTTTAACGAGAACTCGTGCGGCAAGTTGCTGTACTACAAGGAATGCTTCCACCCTACAAGGAATTTATAAAAGGCTTGGTTTTCAGGTCAAGATAATTGAGTCCTGCGTTGATTTAAGGAATATGGTTCGAGTCTGGGCACAAGTCAAATTTTTATTCTTAATATATTGTCTGCCTTCCCGGTATTCACGTGACTCGTCAAACGCTGGAGCCTATTGAATCAGAATTCGTTATTCCTCATTCGTACGGAACTTTATATACTCCTGTCAGTACTAAACCAGCCTCTTGTGTATTACTACTGGAAAGTTGGGTTTCAGTTGACGCTGCATAGATTAACAATTGATTTGTCTTTGTCTTAGACTGAACGCTGCTCACGACTCCGACACTCAAGGGTGTAAAAATGATCAAGGTTACATCATGAGTGGAGGTCAGAACTGGAAATTTTCTAGATGCTCCCTGGAAAGTATGAGACAACACGTCAGGTAATTAAAAAAAATACGTAAAATCCAGAGAAATAAAACTGCAGTGAGAAGATATACATGCTACGTCGGGTGTTTTTTTCATATTTACATAAAATCCATTTTTGATGGAAATTATAGACAGACAATGAGATTTGATGTCATTTTGACGAGCTATTAACATTTTTTCTGCCAATGTAACAACTGCTGCTACCTGAGAAAGAAAAACGGGCGGGGGGGAGGGGGGGGGGTGTGGATATGAAACTGTGACTGCAATTTACGAGGATTCTAAAGGACGCACATATGGATACACAAGACCCATACATCACCCGCGCCGTATATTGCGATGCAAGCTTTGAGCAATAACCTGACTAGCTAAAAGTGATCTAAAAGCCACAGCGTAATGGCAAATGTGTTGATACCACAACCACGTCCATTGATCGTCTGCTTCAGTGCGTGTACCGTTCGTAAAATTGCATAATTTGTGTATACACAAATTTTAATTTAGTTATTTCGTAAAGTCCTTTCGAATGCGTAACTTTCCATAAAACAGTGCAAAATCACATTTTACAAGAAATTATATTGATGATGCGTAGGTTCACAGATCCTCTGGTAAATCATATGGAAATGTCAAGCATATTGGTCAAAATGTAAAAATATTTTGGTTTCCTGTGTAGAAATTTGCATGTTGCGATTCAATTAGTTTTGCCCGGTAATTTTGCCGGTGCTCATGTGTAGTGGGTAGGCTTGTATTTTTTGTATATGGGGGGGGGGGGGGGGGGAAATCACTCAACTTATATATTTTTTTTAAAGAAATGGCTCGTGTCTTACTACACTTGCAATAGTTAAAACGTTCAAATTCACAACAGTTAAGTTTTAGAAAATCAACTTGGCACAGCACTTAATGAGAGAAATATTTAAGAATTCATTACTTTCCTGTTAACTGTAGCTGTTATATATCATACAAAAACCCCAAAAGGGTTTTCGTATGATACGGGACCCATCAAGTTTTGGGCATAGAAAGTAGTGATATCAGAGCCAAAATGGCTGCTACCAAGTTTGTAGTCCGAACCGTGATCACTCAAGCTTAACTGACAACACCGAGGTGTCAGTTAAGATTGAGTGATCAGGGTTGGAACGGAAAACTTGGTGGCAGCTATTTTGGCTCTGATATCACTACTTTCTATGGCCAAAACTTGATGGGTCCCTTTACCCTTCTAGGGTTTTTGCATGATATCACCCCTTTTGGTCGTTTTATGATTCTGCTTTAGAGTAAGTATGGATTATGAGCTTCTTATAAAAATATAATTGTAAATCGTTTCTTGGACAGCCTGAAGAAAATTGTAACTTTGGTATAATTAATGGTGGCTGATTAATTCTATTTCCAATAAAGTGTTCGTTGTATTAATTTAATTGTAAAACAATTAATCACGATTAAGTTAATTTTGTTTAATTTTGGTCTATCTAGATAATTTTTTTGCTTTTTTTAAATTCAAGGAGTGGTACGGATTTTTTTCCCCATAAACAGTTTAGTACGCAATGAGATACTTTATTTATTTTAGATATGGTAGAATTATATGTATCACTTGGATTTAATTGCGAAACGGAAATAATAAGTTACCCGAGTCTGCATTTTTAGTCGGCTATGGAGGGCAATTATTTAGATAACAGACGGCGTGTTCCCAACGTTCACGAAAATAGCATATATATATATATATTTTGCATATGAGCAGACTTAATGATGATAAGGGATCATGACGTCCGGCCAGAAGCGAGCAGTCTTTGCATTCCAGCGCGGGGAGGGGTTGGGGGAGTGGGTTGCGGTGGAGAGCGTGAGGGGGTGGCTGTTTGCTAGAACGGCGTATGTTACGCCGGGGCCAGCTATAACAAATGATTACAATCTTTGGATTTAAAACATTCCCAAATGTCAAACCATAAAAGGCAGCCACTGGAGTCAAACGTAAACTGAATTTCAAATTTCAGGCATATCTGTCGCATAAATTATTTTATCCGAGTGGAATTAGCTAGTAGTAATACGTAATAATTAGCACGAAATCAACGATGTTGAGATACCTTTACGTGTTGAAATCCTTTGTGCACGGTTCTGAAACAGTACTTTCTGTTGTCTACTCGGTAAACCCCGTCGATCTATACAATTTTCAAAGTTTCTTTTGCATTATAGTTTAGTATCAATACCAGAAACCTGTAATGTCGGTCCGCCGAAAAAACGACTGGAAAGGATACCTGGCTTCCAACCATCAAAAAACTCAGGGTGGATTTTTTTTTTCCTGGGCGCCCAAAAACCTCGTTTTTCAAACCTTAGCCATTTTCTTAATAATGGACAGAAACAGCCAAATTCTTCACCATTTAATAGCCTACAACTATATCTATCTCTTGGGGAAGCCCGAATTTGAAAATTCAATCCAGATGATTCACAATCAACATTTGAAAAACTCACGAAACCAACCGCAGTGCTCATTATTTCCGGCCGCCATTATTATAACTCGATGTACATTTGTATTATATTTTCGCTATTTCTTTTGGGCAAAAAGCCCACAGACACTAGCTTAGTGGTGCATTAGGAGGGGCTTCCTTTATTGGTACTTATACCACGGCTGTGGCATCACGCTAACTCAACGCCATGCTAAATTTCCGTTGGTTAAATCCCGTTAACCAACACCGGAAGTGTGCGTCATCGCAAAAAGTGTGGGTTATCAAGTTACCTCACACTTTTGCCGATAACCAACACTTTTGCCAATAACCAACACTTTTGACACTTCCGGATCACGCGACCGGGAACACACACCAACGACCAAATTACATCGTGAAAAGAAAAACGTACAAATAAAAACGCACAAAACTTAATTACTTAAAAGGAATGAAATCCCATCCCTGCAAACTCTTATACGTCTGGCCAATATCTAAGCCATTCACGCTGCGTTAACTCCCCCCCTCCCCCTCCCTCCGCAAACTAAAATGCAATGACCTTCATTCATATCGCTACCCTATTACCTAGTTTTTAAACAATTCTCAAATTACAAACGCTCAAAATGAATTACATACCTTCCCAGAATGTCATTCTACCCCTGCAGCCTTTTATCGAAGTTCTATCACTCCGAAAAGCTTTGAAAACACAAGCGACCTGGCTAGCGTGAAATACGGTGAACCCACAAACGGACGCAAACGACGACTCGTCTTCCAACCACTCCACCCTCAGTAAACTAAAATGGAATGACCTTTCACAAAACACAAACACGTTTTAATTAAATACGAGTTATCTTGACGTCCCAACCTTGATATAAATA